>JAUELO010029896.1:0-10721 GCA_032357855.1 Amphibolips quercusostensackenii | reverse complement strand
AGCAAGAGACCTGTCAGGAGAGTGTTGTCTATCAGAAGAATGAGAAGAAGATGGTTTGACACGAGAAACTCCAGGAACAGAAACGTCATTAGGTAAGCAGTCGAATAGTGAACTTAACTCTGCAGATGATTTGCGACGAGGGACTCCAGGAATAGAGTCACCATTAGGTAAGCATTCAAATTGTAAACTTGACTCTGCAAGAAGAAACAGAGGATTAATTTTCATTTAAGTATGATGATATATCATGAAACAATATGGTAAAATTGTTTTTTGAGACATAAGGACATTGAGGTAAGACTATCCTGGGAAATTGAATGAAATTCGGAACAGCAAAACTCAGGGAACATTTTTCATGAAGGATCCTGCAAAAGTAAGGTAAATGTGCCAGTCTTTGTCTACGCATGGGTTGTTTGTAGTTGGCGGTTTATTCTACATATGGTAAACTATTGTGTTCTTCGTTCTCAGCAAAAATGTAATTTTTTATATGTGCGGACATCATAGCATTGAATGCATATGCTTTTGTGTTCCGAATGCGAATGATTCATGTTACTAATGATTTGCTCTAAAAAAAGGTTTAATTGCATATTTTCTATATCATTTTTACTCTACATATGTCGCTAAAATTTTAAATTTTTCTCATAATGCAACACTTTTTTGAAATTATTTGCAAAGCAGACAATCCAAATTACGATCTTTAAAAACAATTGTAATGGATTTAAATCATTTTCAAATTTTGTTATGAAAACCAAAATTTTTTGCACAAATAACATGCTTTTTATTCAAAATTAGCCCTCAAAAAAGCTTTTTGCTAGATAATTATTATTTTCTTTTCATTTGGTACAGTATAAACTTGCACTTTCTTGGCGCAATTCGCGTAACCAGAATTGCATCCAAAAACAACACACTTATCCCCCATTATTGTTAATTTAAAATTTCAATCTTTTTTGTTAAAATATCAACTATTACGTACATTTTTTGTTAAAAATTCATCTTTCTGGACGATAATTAATTTTTGTAATTGGAAATTTAACTGTTCCATTTTTGATATAAGATGTCTCATTTTAGTTGATACTTTAACTATTTGGTTGAAAACTAATGTATTTTATAAAGCATTCGTCTTTTTTGGTAGAAAATTAATCTTTTCGGTTCAAAATTTAACTGTTTTTAAATAAAAATAAAAGTATTCTTTAGGCGAAATATTAACGATTACATTTTTCGTTGAAAATTCACCTTTTTAGGTTTCAAATTTAACTACACCTAAAACTCGGCTTTAGTCCACCCGTTTTCGTTCTTCCTAGAACGGCTACTCCACCAAGTTTCTCCGGTGCGCAGGGCTAGAGACGTTGCGTTGCTCGCTTCGAAAGGGCCGCACATGCGCGCGTACTCAGTCTAGTGTATTGCGAAATATTATAGAAACGGTTCAGGCAGCCCTAAATGTTTACGTTTGCACTCCCCCGATTTCAGCCCAAAACAATTTTAAGACAACCGCCGACACTGAACTGTAACCGAGAGTTTAATGTAATTTTGTCAAAATTTGCTTTTATTTGGTTAAAAATTAATTTTTGAAACTAAAAACTTAACATTTCAGTTGAAAAATTTACATTTGGTTGCTTAATGTAATTTTTGAAACATTCGTCTTTTTCAGAAGAAAAATAATCTTTTGTTACTTTATGTATTCAGGTGAAAATTGAACTACTTTCTTGAAAATTTGTTTTCTCTTAGTCAAAAATTTATATTTTTGCGTTGAAAATTAATATCTTTTGCTTAAAAATTGTACAATTTAGTAGAAATTTGAGCTGTTTGGACATTTTTTGTTTTTTAATTCAACTATCCGGGTAAAAATGTATGCACTTTGTTGATCATTCATCTTTTTTGGCACAAATTTAATTTTGTTAAAAAAAATGCAACTGTTTGGTTGAAAATGAATTTGCTTTTGTAGAGAATTAAACTACTTTGTTGAAAATTCGTCTTTTTGCTTGAAGTCAATTGTTTTCTTTTTTTTTAATAAAAATCTTTCCTTGGTTCAAGGTTGAACTATTTTATTCATTCATAACCTACAGTAAGATTCAATCAAATCCCCTTTTATTGTAAATCGGCATACATAATTTTTAGATATAATCGCTAAATTCGCAAAAAAAATTTAGTCGTCAAAAAGTATTATATGTAAGATGGGGGCGGAGTTGGTCAAACCATATGACCCTTTGCTGGACATGCATGAAACAAAACAAACACTTTTTTAATAAAAATTTCCTGATTTTTAAAAATGTCACTTTGGCTCATTCAAAAAATTATAACTCAAACAAAAGGCATATTTTTCAAACATTTTATAGCAGAAACTGTACATAAAAAATCAGCATAATTTTCGTAACAACAGGGAAATTTGATTAAATTCTGAAAATTAAACATGCTTGACCTCATTGTGACACCACCGGATGATTTTTCATTTGAAAAAATCGATAGAGATCTTTATTTAAAATAAAGCGTAACAACTTTTCAGCAATGGCCGTTTTCGATTCTTCTTACTGCCCTAAAATAAGGATCACAATTATTTATATAGTGCCATTAAGAACTGAAAACCTGTAAAGCATAAGGATTTTGCAGACAAAATATTGGGAGATCGGGACGAAAATAACAACATAACCTGCAAACTGTCAAAATTGCAAAAGCGTTTTTTGCTGATTTTGACACAATTTGCACTTTCCTATTGATTTCGGAATTTCGTCCGGAATATGTGACAGGAAAATTGAGCTGGTTTGAGGAAATCGACAATTTTGATAGTCTCACCAAGACAGAATTATGACCTGATTCGGCTAAGTCGAGGAATACTCGTATAGGCGGCCTTTCTTTAAACTACAACCCCAGAATTTCATCTGCTTTATAATGATCAAGAAATTTTATTCAGGGCTACAAGCTTAGCTCAGTAAGCCGGGGAGATCGGATCAGTTTTTATTGTTAACGTTAAAATTATTTTTACTTTATTATTCGCTATAGTATTGTTTTTATTGTGTTATCCAGAATAAAACAAGTGCCGTGAATTACTCTTGGTAAGATCCTTTTTTGATCTCAAAGGAATTAGTGAAGTTTTGCAGAATTTCCTCCTCCATTAATCTAGGAACAAAGGAAGTGACGATCCCTAGCCAAGCAGAGGCTTAAGAGTTTCATAGAGAATATATTGTGACAAGGGGACAATATACTTTAAAAATTACAAAGGGGTTAGCCAAGTTATTTAAACTCGTGAAAGCTTTTAAGATTTTTGAATTCGGAGACTGTAACGTTAATAAGTCTTTTAATAATTATAAATTGGTTATTACAGAATAATAGCCAAAAATTTCTAATGATGCATTGATGCATAGGTGACTGATGCGTTGTATTTGTTATTTGTAAATGTCGCTGAATACGAATTTAAGGTCATAATTAAAAATTTTCGAAATAGCTGCTCCAATAAGTCGACCAGAGATTTTTACAAATCTAATAAGTTGGCAGATTTAGATGAAAATTTGTACTAGGGAGTTATCAGGGCGTGTTTGTATGGAACATTTACTAGCTAACTACGAAGGTCAAAAAATGATTTTCTGGTCGCCACATTAAATCAGCCATTCCGAAATTTCAAACGTGGTTCTAGGATTCGTATTTAGCAAGCTAAATAAGGCCCTAGTACAAATTTTCATTTAAACCCGCTAACTTATTGGATTTTTTAAAATTTTTGGTCGACATATTAGATTAGCCATTTCGAAATTTCGAATTTGACCTTGAATTCGTTTTGGGCGACCCAAATAACTCCCTAGTACCAATTTCCAATGAAACCCGTTAATTCGTTAGGAACTTTTCTTCATGACGTGTATCACGTCATCCACAGTGAAGGTATTAAATCGAGTCGCAGCTTGGTACGCGCACGCGAGAATATTGAAAACCACTGCTGACTTTGAAACGTGATCTCTTGTTAAAAAAAAACGCTAGAAGCTTTTCAAATAACGGATGAAAGTGTATAAAATTCCGCGTCGAATGACCTCTACTAAAGACATTTTTAGGGTTTCAAAAAGAATAAACCACGTGAGAAGTTTAAACAAAAAGCTCGTGGCATGACCTAGAAAAGTTTGACAAAAAATCTCAAATGTATATTACACAATATTCAAAGTCTTATCTTCAATTTGAACTAATAAAACTTTAAAAATCTTCACGGGTTCTCGAAATGCGACTAAAAATCGACGCAGACACGCTTGACTTCACGAACCAAACGGAAAAAGAATTATCACATTGAATCAAGAAAAGGTGTTTACTTGTTCGTACACTGTTGTTTACTTGTTCGTACACTGTAAAAATAAAGAACTATTTCAGGGTAGCTTTAGGCATCACAATAAGACTTAGCAAAAAACAGTCTCGAGTGGTACTAAAATAAAGCCACTGATGGGATTCCAGATTGTTCGTTTTGCATTAAAAATAACAGCATGAAGTTATCCGATTCAAAAACAGGACACCAAAAAATGATACTATACAAAAGAGATCTTTAGTTTTAACAGTGTATCTAGACAATTTGCTCAATGCAAGAACATTTACTTGACGCAAAGAATATGCTCTTGGATCATGTAAATGGTGGTTCTAAATATGGACAAGTAAACCGCGTTTTCCTGGTTCAATAACAATTCTTTTTTCGTGCATGCGAGCCAAGAGAGCGCAATATTTTTCTGGGCCGAAAACTTTTTTTCGGTCGCCAGATTTTTTTTCGTCGATCATATTTCGATCCGCGATTTCTTTGAGGTGCGCGAGCTTTTTCGGTTTCCGAGCTTTTATCGGTTCGCGAGCCTTTTTTGTCCAGCGAGCTTCTTTCTGTCTCTAGTAGTTATGTAGTTTTAACTGTTTCTCCATTTTAAATTGGGAAATTATTTTTGATCAAAAATTGATATCTCAGGATTTAGTGTGTTTGAATTAATTAGTCTAAATCATAAAATATGTATTCAAACCAACGTACATATTTTGTACCAAAGCGGAATCATTTTGAATTCGTAAAAATTTCTGTACCAATATCGATACCTTTAGAATCTTACTTTTTATGTGAGCATGATCAATATAAGGGCAGACTGATTTCCATTTCGACTTAACTCAATAACCGTTCTTGTTCGAAAATTTGGACCAATCTCGCCTTAATAGTGAGTGTTTTTCAAATTCCATTCTTGATAACACACACATTATGCATTCACCCGGAATAAATTTAAATTTAGTACGTATTTATTTGGAAAAAGCGCAAGCAGAGTTTGGAAAAAAAGTAATTGGGATAGAATGTGGATTGCGTCGCTCAAATTGTTATTTGCAGAAAGCATAAAGAAGTTTTTGAAATTAGAGATATCTTATAGTAATATACTTACCAATATAAATGAGGATGACCGCCAAGGTGTAGATCATAGCATAAATGATCTGCATTTTTTCTAGTTAGTGGAAAAACTGATTAATGCGTTAATGGAGAATTTGATTTACACCGTATCTAGTGAATATTCTAGTATTTCATAAGAGTATATATACGGTATATAATTCGTTATTTTACAGACTATATACGTCAAGATTGTTTTTTTAGATATTAATCTTTACATTTCACTAATTAGTCAATAGAAATTAATTTGCTTATCTCAACTAAGGCTATTTTAGGAAAAAAATCCGATTTTTTCAAATAGCGCCCATAATAGACCACATGGGTATCTTTTATTAGGATTGGTAGTTTAAATTAACCAAACTATGTATAAAAATATTTGTTTCTAGTAGTTTTTGTTATTGATGATATTTTCAAATATGAAAGGGATTATTTATTATGAAAAAAATTTGAAACATAAAAAAGTATTCCATATTGCGTACCTCTAATATTTGACGAAACTTTTGATCCTTATCTAATTTATCTTTTTTTATTATCTTTAAAATCCATTTATCTACGTTTGTGTATTTTAACAGAATTTTGAAAGATGCCAAGTGTTTCAAAAGATTTTAACTGATTTCTTCTAGGGTTTCAAATATTGTACGGAATTTTTAACATCTAATGGATTTTGATATATTTAAACGGATTTGAATAGATTTTTAGCTTTCCCGGAACTTCAAAGCTTTCAAAGGATTCTAAACTCATTAGTATTATCTCTTGGTAAAACATATGCCTATTATTATCAAAGTTATTGATAATCAGATTCTTGATAAAAATTTTGCTTTTATCTGGATGACAATATTTGTTTATGAGACAAGCTTGCGACTTGTTATTCAACGCGTTTTTGTTTCTAAGGCTGGTACCAAAACTGTAGTGGGAAACTACGCTTCAACCAATAACTTTTAGAAGTTTTCTAGTATTTTTTGTTTTATTAGCTGTAAAATTATGTAATTAAACCGTAAAATGTTATAAAAAATAAATCGTTTTATTTATTTGGGGTCTCTAACCTTTTCTAGGGGTTTCAAATTAAGAATATTTTTTTTTTACTTCCAATTTTGCAAATTTTCATATTTTTATAATCAGTTGACGGAGATTCAAGCGAAATCAAAGACGCCTTCTGGAACACCTTACATGATACAATAGATACTTGTGATCAGGGTGAAAAAGTCATTATACTAGGTGACATGAATGGATGGGTGGCCGTCGAACATGAGGGTACAGAGAGGGTGCTAGGTAATTTTGGGGATACAAGAATAAATGGTAATAGAAGAAGATTAGTTAGTTTATGCTTAAAAAAGGGTTTATTTATTACAAATACTTGGTTTAGACATACAATGATCAGCATGTACACCTGGTGTAACGGAACGATCCGCACTGTAATTGAATTCTTTGTTGCAGATGAAAGACTAAGAGAACTATTAAAAGATACAAGGGTCATGGAGGTTTCTTAATGCAATACTGATTACTACCTACTAGTCTCTAAAATAAACTTAGGTCAGGGATGGAAAATAAAGATAACCAAAAAGATGAAAGAAAAGCGAATCAAAATTGAGAAATTACAAGACCTAGAAGTGCAAACAAATGTTCAAAATAGGATAAACGAACGCATAGACAGGACAACTTAGGAGGAGCTAATACGCAATAAAGATATGGAAGGCATATGGACTATGCTCAGATATGTAGTTGTTAGAGTTTTATCTAAAGTGTGTGGTACAGCGGTTGTCGGAAGAATATCTGGTGATGCGTGGTGAAATGATGAATTCGATGTTTCCGCCAAAGAAAAGAAAGAAGAGCATAAAAAAGTCTTAACACCACAGGACTTAGTAATGAGGAAATAAATAAACTAGAAAATTATTACAGAGTCAGAAAGAAGAAAATAAAAATATTAATCAGAAAGAGTGAAAACAAAATCGAAACAGAAGAAGAGAAGAAAATGGAAATCTATTTTGAAAAAACAAGAAACTATTTTAAAAATCATTAATGATCAGCATGAAAGGAAGAAGAAGAAGTGCAGAGTCAATCAGCATGAAAAATAAAAAGGGTGAAATACTATATGACACAGACGTCAGACTAGAAGCTTTAAGAGACGTTCTAAATAAATTATTAGTAGATAAAGCCGTAAGGCAAAACAGCTAAGACATAGAACACGATACGTCAGAAAACCTGGTTGAGAAAGTCTGTGTCTCCAAGGTTAGGGATATAATTAAAAACCTAAAGAATGGTGAGGCTGCCAGTGTAGACAGTATCAACGCTGAAATGCTTAAATACTGTAGTGACTACATACCCCACAGACTGTGCGAATTAATAAATTTATGTATCGAAAAGGGAGAACTTCCTGATGACTGCTCCTGCTTATCTTCTAGGACAAGGAGCAGTAGTGGATGACGTACACGTTCCGGTTGCGTCAAGATTGGTTCTCTTAAAGAACCATGATCGTAGCTTTCGCAGCCCACAACTTCTCGCATAATTATAATACGAGAAGGACTTTGATATTTAGGATTTCTTTACTGTTATCTAAAATTAGTTTTACGTATGCATTAACAGAATTTCGTTATCATTTAAAGTAAATAACACGTTTATTCTATATAAATAACGCTGCAGTTAATAAAACAGAACCGTAGTCATCTCTATGGAGTCTAGTTAAATAATTGCAATGTCGCAGACATTAAAATTAAAAAATTAAAACTCTCAAGGCTCCTAAGTCTTGATGATTTTTCATTCTTAAATAATTAAAACTGAAATTCAAATTAAGGAACTTAGAATAGAACTTACAAATGATCACCTAAAATAAAATATTTTTGAACTTAAAGATTGTAGAATTTCACGTTGTAAACTAAATTATGAATGAAGAACATTAATAAAAACGCGGGAATGCACAAGAAGAGTAAAGAAGGATCGCTGAAGTGCAGGACAGAAGCAAAAAAAATGGCTAGAGTGCAGAAAAAATATATGAAAAAAGAACGCAGGAGTGAAGGATAAATTTAGGAAAAGAAACACAGAAATAAAGCAGAAATGTAGGAAAAGTAACGTAACATTGTAGAGAAATGTAGATAAAGGAGAATAATAAGAAGGGAACACAAGAAGTCAAGGGAAATTAAAAAAGGTATACAGGAATCCATTAATAAAGAAAAATAAAACGCGGAAATGCAGGAGTGCAGAACAAATTAAAAAAGGAAATGTATAAGTGCAGAAAATGTCTGAAAAAATAAACGCAGAAGTGCAGGAGAAATTTTAGAAAAGGAACACAAGAGTACACCGGAAACATAGGAGAAGGAACGCCGGAGTGCTGGAGAAATGTAGGAAAAAGTACGCATTAGTTTAGGAAAAATGTAGCAAAAGAAACGCATATGTGCAGAAAAAATACAGAAATAAGAACGCAGGAGTGCACGAAAAATTAGGAAAATGAATGCAGGAGTGCAGGAAAATATATTTAAAAAAGGCAATAGCGCAGGAGAAAAAAAAGAGAAACGCAAATGGCCAGGATGAAATTGAAAAAGGAACGAAGTAATGCAGAAATTATGTTGTAAAGGTAAAGTAAAAAAAAACGAAGAAGTGCAAAAAAAAATGTAGTAAAAAAACGCAGAAGTAAAGAAGAAAAGTTAAAATGAAAGGCACGAATGCAGGAGAAAAATAAAGAAAGGGGTTTTCCACTTTGTTACAATCTGTGGTGCTTATTTTTAAGATCACTTTGCTTTCTCATCATAGTTAATCAGGAAATATTTTTTCTTGCTCTTTGAGGGAGTAAAAATTAAAAATTAAAATTTCATGCATGATGAAAACATTCGTAATTACTGATACAATTTATTTACATTATATAGTAGGTCAATTTATCCCTTTTGAATTACGGAATGCTAAATAATAACGCTTTTTCTCTGCTTTGAATATAAGAACTAATTAGTTTGGTACTATTTCTTTAATTTAAACAATTTTATTCAAATAAATTACTGACATAATTCTGGATCATACTACGTTACTTTTACCTACACACCTCATTCTTCATTTTAATATTTTGTAAAATTTTTCGAAATACCTTAAAATACTTTGAAATCACATTGCATTTATTTCCTAAATTTGTCTAGAAACCCTTTAAATTAGATGTATTTTAAATCAATTTTAATTACGACTTTAAAATATAAAAAAGGCAAATAATTCGCTCATTGTAAATTTTTATTATATCAAACCAATTGGAAAAAATATATAAACGACTTTCATACGTTTTTATTTTAAAAAATCTTTGCTATCTTATGCGTAGCTTACTAGACTCAATTGAGTCTAAAAAATTATGGATTGAGTAAGTCTGTAAGCTATTTCCACAAATATATTTATATTTTCTATTTCTTATCTGGAATTACTTAAAACAGAACCAAATATTAATTTTTTTTACATTTTTTGGAGTGTAGTGCATCTAAGAGACTACTTTAATAGATATAAGAAAAAGAATAATTTATTTCCTTGAACAAAATACGAAGATTGTCGATTCAAATGTTAAATATTAAAAATTTGCTGGAGTTAATTAATTCTGAGAATCTACTTTCATACATAATAGAAGGCAAAGAAAAAAATGTTCATGCAAGAATAAAAAAAGGAAAAAATGTCCTTTTGTGTATGCTCAGTTTGTGACTAAAGTTGATTGCAAATGTACATAAGGCCTAAGATCTAAGGAAAAAAATATTTCTCCTCAAACCATATTTTTTTCTTACAAAAATTTGTAAAAATTTGAGACAAACTCTGTAGGTAAATTAGGTAGGCGCTGGTCATGCGAAGCCCAGAAAGGACAGATAGAGGGCAGCAGGAGACGGATACAAAAGAATAAGGCGAGCGGAAACATTTGAGCATATTTTTTTTCATTCTATTTTTATTTGATGAGTGTCAAGTTTGCAAGTATTTTTTTATTGATTTAAAAATATTTAAACAATTTAATTTTTTAAGAAATTTTAAATACCCCTGTCAATTATGAAATTCAGTCTTTTAAAATTAATTTCACAGGAAGTACATGTTGGAAATAATATTCTTTGTTGAGTTACTTTTACATTTTTTAAGCTGTTACAAATTATTAAATTGGTTAAATTAACATGCTACTATTATTGATCTACTTTACGACAAAGGACCACATAACACGCCTATGGAAAAAGTGGTTTCCCTTGATTTAGCTAAATTTTTCATATGTTACGTGTCTCGGCGTCCTAAACAAATGTCTCAATAGGCACAAAGCCCAAAACTCAAAGAGTCTTAAAATAAGGCCCTTTGAAGTCAGTATAATGGGGGTATCGGCTCTACAAGTTCACTCGGTCATTTTCCTTACTCGGAAGAGTGGTTTCCGTTA
>JAUELO010029879.1:0-10723 GCA_032357855.1 Amphibolips quercusostensackenii | reverse complement strand
GATATTTAAAAATTTGTTGTTATGGAATGAAAAAATTTATAAATTTTTTAAATTAGGAAATAAAAATCCAGGAATGTTAATAATAGAAAATCCTTAGGAAAAAATTTAGATTTGTGGATAAATCATTATTTCTGCTAAGGTTTTATATTTTTCTTGACTTTAGAATCATTTAAAGGTAGATAAAATAATCTACAAAATGTTTTGAATGAGAATAATTTTTATCTATTATAAGAAAAGTGTCATTATACATTTGTTTGAATTTTTTAGTTTTTTTAATAAAAAGCTTTTTATTTTATTACCTAGCCTATTAGTTTCAGTTTGTTCATTTTTTAATTTAAAAATACTGTTTTTATTTTTTAGAAAGTAACAAATGTAGACATTTATAAACTCTAATTTCTAATTTATCGCATCTAAATGTAAGTTTTCTGAACATAGTCCTTTTTTAATGAAAGATTTTTAAAAAAGTTTTGAGTTTTTAAAAATATTTAACTGTATTTGACTTTTGTGTTTTATCGAATTTTCTAATGTCAATTTGAATATATTTTAACGTGAATAAAGTAGGAAGATAAAATAGATTAAGTGTGTAAATAATTCAAATTTTTCACTTAAAAGCAATATCTGGTAAATACTTCATGTTTGCAGAGGTGACGTCTATTTACAATTCTCACATTATTGAATATTCATTGCATAAAAAATAAGCAATTAGATATTTGTAACTGAAAAAATCTAATAATTAAATGTTTCAAATTACCGTATAATTAATTTTCTACTAATCTTTACTTCTAATAAAAAATTAAGATTTGGAGTCAAAAAATATCAAATACAAAAGGACCTTAGAGGCTGAAATTGTTTATCTCAAAAAGATCTATAAATTTCCCTTAAACTATTTTTAGATCAAATGGATAGATTTGGTTTTCATCATACAAAATGCTGAAGTGCTATGTAAAGATTCTCTTAAATTATTTTTTTACCATTTTTTGCTACACAATTTACGTTCACACAAAATAGGATATCAAGTTAAAATTTAAAAAAAACGTAAGTTATCACCTTGCATGTTTGAAACGAAATCCCGTTAAAAATTGCTTTTTATTTAGTTTTTCAAATTTGGCACTTTATATCCCATTTTATGTGAACGTGAACTGATTGATAAAAAATTGTGTAAAAATAATTTGAGGAAATCCGCACATGTCATTATAACATTTTACACGATCAAAACAAGGTCCATGCGTCTTATAAAAAAATAGTCTAAAGTTCTTTAGCATTTTGCACGATCAAACCGAGAACTATGCGTCCTATAAAAAAAAGTGTAAAGGAAATTTACAGATCTTTTTGAAGTGGATAATTTGGACTTATTACATTTTTTTACATCTCGTGTCGTTTAGCTTAAAATTTCAAGGGAAGAAAATACGAAAAAGTGATTTGAGGAAATCTGCACATTGCACTTTAGCACTTCACACAAATAAAACAAAATCTATGCGTCTTATCAAAAAATAATTTTTACAAAATTTATAGATCTTTTTGAGGTTATTAATTGTGATTTTTGACATTTTTTCATATCTCGTATCGTTTAGCTGAAAATTTCAAGGCAAGAAATTACGAAAAAATAATTTGAGGGTATACGCGCATCGCACTTGAGCATTTCGTCCGATTCAAACAAAATCCATGCGTCTCATCAAAAAATAGTGTTTATATAATTACTAGATCTTTTCAAGGTGAACAATTTTGATTTTCGACATTTTTTTATATCTCGTGTCGTTTAGCTGAAAATTTCAAGGCAAGAAATTACAAAAAAATAATTTGAGGGTATACGCACATGGCACTTTAGCATTTCGTCCGATTCAAACAAAATCCATGCGTCTCATCAAAAAATAGTGTTCATATAATTACTAGATCTTTTCAAGGTGAACAATTTTGATTATTGACATTTTTTTATATCTCGTGTCGTCCAGCTGAAAATTTCAAGGCAAGAAATTACGAAAAAATAATTTGAGGGTATACGCACATGGCACTTGAGCATTTTGTCCGATTCAAACAAAATCCATGCGTCTCATAAAAAAGTAGTGTGTATATAATTACTAGATCTTTTCAAGGTGAACAATTTTGATTATTGACATTTTTTTATATCTCGTGTCGTTTAGCTGAAAATTTCAAGGCAAGAAATTACGAAAAAATAATTTAAGGGTATCCGCAAATTGCACTTCAGCATTTTCCACGATCAAAACAAGATTTATGCGTCTAATCAAAAAATATTCTCAGCAAAATATATAGATCTTTTCAAGATAAACAATTTTCATCCTTTGAGTACCCCTTGCGCAACTCGTGTAGAAAATATCCGACGGCAGTGTATATCCATTTCAAAACTTCAAAAATGTCTCTACTAGGGGTCGTTCGACGCGCAATTTTATAAGCTTCCTAAAATCTTCGGACAAAAATATCTAGCTTTATTTTTGATCGAGTTATCGTTTTTAAAAATGATCATCGATTTTTAGTCCCGCTCTTGCGAACCTTGTTGATGATTTCCAAAGGTAGTGTATATCCTCTAAAAAAATTCAAAAACATCTGCACTAGAGGTCATTCAACGTGGAATCTTATAAGCTTTCTAACGTTTTTAAAAAATATTGTCCTGCTTATTTTTTGAAAGAATAATCAAGTGTCAAAATTAGCCATGTTTTTTAGTAACGCTCAAGCTAGCCGTGTGGATAATATTCGACAGTAGTGTAAACCCTCTTCTGAAATTCAGAAATGAATCTACTAGACATCATTCGACATACAATTTTAGACGTCTTACCAAAGATATAAACTTAAATATCTATCTTTTTTCCCAATAAACTTATTGTGTTATGAAGTGATCAGCAATTTTTAGCGCCGGTCGTGCGAACCTTGTTGATCATTTTCGACCGTAGTGTATATTCTCTTAAAATATTCAGAAATGTCTCTACCAGAGGTAATTTGACGTACAATTTCATAAGCTTTTTAGCAGATTTCAAATTAAATATTTAGTTTAATTTTTGACCGACTAACCGTATTTTAAGGTGATCAGTGATTTTTAGCGTCACTTGTGCGAACCTTTTAGACGAACACCTAAGGTAGTGTATGTCCTCTTCAAGAATTCAAAAATATCTGTACTACGAGTCATTTAACGTAAAATTTTATAAGCTTTTCAAATCTCTTTTATAAAATTATCTCGCTTTTTTTCAATAGAGTAATTACGATTTAGAGTCAGCAGGGATTTTTTATACTGATCGCACTAGCCGTGTGGATAATATGCGACGAAAGTGTATATTCTTTTTAGAAATTCAGAAATGTCTCTACTAGAGGTCATTTGGTTTTGAATTTAATAAGCTTTTTAGTTGATTTAAATTAAAATATCTAGCCTTATTTCCGATCAACTCATCGTAAAAAAAATGATTAGCGATTTTTAGAGCTGTTCGTGCGAACCTTGTTGATAATTTTCAATCGTAGTGTATATCCTTTTCCAAAATTCAGAAACGTCTCCACTAGAGATCATTTAATGATGAATTTTATAAGCTTTCCAAATCGTCTTAAAAAAAAATTTTCTTGCTTTTTTTAAAATAGTATTTACATTTCAAAGACAGCGGTAGTTTTTGTCACTGCTCGCGCTAGCCGTGTGGATAAAATTCGACGGAAGTGTATATTCTTTTTGAAAATTCAGAAATGACTGTGGTAGGGGTCATTCGACGCTTAATTTTATAAGCCTCTAAAAATATCCAGTAACAAATATCCAGCTTTATATCAGACCGACTTATCGCATTTTAGAATGATCAGCGATTGTTAGAAATACTTGTCCGAATCTTATAGATAATTACCGAAGCTAGTGTATATCTTCTTCAAAAATCTATAAATGTTTTTGCCAGGGGTTATTTGACGTGGAATTCCATAAGGTTTGCAAAAAAGAATTTTAATCCTCAGTAAATATACTAGATTATACTATTCAGTGAAAACCTAAATGTCTTACTACAAATTATAATATAAACTGTGAGCATGGAAAAATTGTAAAACATTTGATATCATCAGACAGGAGTATTTTATTTAATTATGTGATTTACAGTTTATTGAAGTACAAACATTTCATTCCATCACAATGTATAAGAACATGTTTCAATTGTAAATGTATGATATAAAATATTGATACATGACCCTTAATTTGGAAACCAAAATTTGCATATATTAAGCGGCTTTTGCAGCAAGGCCGCTTTTGTGGTTTCTCACCCGATTTTCCCGTCGGTACGTAACTGACAAAGGATTACATTCGTTATCATGTAGGTACTCTACACCTGAAATATTTATAAATATTTAGTGAAATTAAAATGCTTATATACTCTTTAAAGGCTAATACACCTAAACAAATGGTATATGTTATATTTGAACTGTAAATAAAATTTCAAAATTAAACAATTTCACATTGAATCTTTTGAAGGTTAACGTTTGCACTTTAGAAGCATTCAATGTTAATAGCTTTCAAATTTTAATTATTTTAAAGCGAGTTTATAAATATACTATTCGTAGTGGGAGTATTTTAAGAGATTTAAAAAAGTATCAATCAGCAAATGAAAGAATGTTTGAATTGAAAACTTACGATTTTTACTTATATTGCAATGCTCGATGTAGCATTTGTATTGGGATTTAAAGAAAGTCATGTATTCTTTAAGATCGTGCTCATATACACAAAGTATGCTCCACGAGAAAATACTCTGAAAGAAGGAAGCATTATTTGCAAAAATTAGAGATTAAAATATATTTGACTTTTTAAAAAGATTTTGGCCTTCCGACAAATGATGCCTCGCCGCTACCGCGTTTTCAGATGAGAAGAATCGCGGCGCCGCACAGTAGACAAATCAATTTTTAGCCTATGCTATTTATCCGATATAATCTTTTTTTTTAATCAAAACTTATTAAATTTTGTTAAGATCTTTGTAGTTAGATTTTTTTGATTGTTCAAAAAAATTTTATTCAACCAACAAAGTTAACATTTCGTTTTAAGTTATCCCAAGTACCACTTCTTTCAAGACATTTAGATGGATCAAGAAAAATTTTAAAAAATTGTTACAACTATGTGGGAACAATTTGCAGTTAATTCAATCAATTGGAAAAATTGTTCTTGTGTTATAAACAAATCAATAAAGTAAAGACATTTTTTGGGATTGTCAATGTTCATATCATTGAAATTAATAGATTTTGTATAAAGTGTGAGAAGTGAATGATCCGGAAATTCTGCAAATTTAGCTAATTGAAAATCAATAAAAGCAACTTTAATAATAAATTGCAGAAAAAATCAAATACTACAAAAGCGACATTCATGGTTTTTTTATGAATGAAAAATATATACAAATAAAAAAAAGATCGGTAAAATTATGTTTACTCACAGTGCATTCAAGTCTACACCGCTTCATCCTGTCAACAAACTGTTGGAAATATTTTAATAAGTAGATGAATCATTATCATACTTTTTATACGTTCACGTAATAATACACAAATAATTAATAAGTGTGTTAAGTGCAGTAAAACTCACTTTTTGGGCCTCAGTTCTGGTCTCTCCAGAACTTGAGAATAGAGGTGCGATGACTTTTAACATAAAAACATACATATTTAATTATTTATTTATTTCAAAACGACTTTTATATTAGAAAGATTAAACTTCATAAAAAAAACTATATAAAATATTTATAACTAAGCTTGATATTTGAGCTAAATTTCCGTCTCAATCTGTTTTAAGTCAAGATGGTGCACTCAAAACACATTAAACTTGATGCGAGTACTCCAGAATATAGAACGTGCCGTCGCAGAAAATTTTTATGTACCGATTATCCCATATTCAAAGTTCATAAAATTATTAATTTTTTTTATTTTAGGTTGAATTTCGTATTTTAGGAATACGTGGTATTTAATACTTAAATTTAAATTTA
Organism: Amphibolips quercusostensackenii; assembly: GCA_032357855.1. Classification (NCBI taxonomy): domain Eukaryota; kingdom Metazoa; phylum Arthropoda; class Insecta; order Hymenoptera; family Cynipidae; genus Amphibolips; species Amphibolips quercusostensackenii. Next base: position 4,799 of record JAUELO010029879.1, on the reverse strand, counting down.
TATTATATTAAGTAAACTTACCACCAGAATGCAGAAAAACGTTGAATGTAAGAAACAGGATGCTAATACGGATCGTCATATTTGTAGGAAGATTTTCTAAACGACGACTGTGAACTCTGAAACTTTGTCATTGCTATAAGTACTTATCGCTGGCGTTTATTATTACTCACAAAACCTACAAAATTATGTAAATTTGCAATGTGTGAAATCTACGTCGTAGAACCACTGCGATATATTTTTAATTTGCACAAACGGTTCAAACTGAAAGCAACTAGTAATATGACTTTGTAGGCTGTCCTTCTAATAATAATATAGATTTATATCTCAAGCTGAAATTATTATCACTACAATTAAATATTTAAAAGAAAACCAAGACGTTTTTGAACTTCTATACTTTTTGATTTATTTCAGTTATTCTAATTTTCTGTAAAATTCCCAAATTTTTGAAAATTCTCAGTATAAAAATTTCGTTACGGGTAAAATATCACAGGGTGAAATGGCCATCGCTTATTGAAGAGGCGTTCTTGAAGATAACGGAAAAAAGAAAAAACTAGAAATATATTACACTTTTTATTGAATAACTGAAACAGCTTAGATGCTATTTTTTTCAAATTTTAGCTTCTAAATTTTAAAACAGTTAAAATTGACAACGTAAGAAGTTCGTGCGATGCCATCCACAATGCTCATAAATGATGTGTACAAAGATTACAGATTATTGAAAATGCTATTACAAACCGCTGTGTTCTAGTAAGTTGAGATTTTTAGAAGGAATGTTAAAAGCTTTTGTGTTTTAAAATTCTGAACATTTTCTGAAATATGCAATGGAATAAATATTTTGAAGCAAAGATTTCTTCTCTGTTGATAGCATTGGCTCCTTTAGCACTCTGGGCTACAGTAGTAGCATCAAATTCAACTGAAGGTAACAATACTAAAAATTCCCTCAAGAAAATTTTCAAATAATTAAGAGTTTGAAAATCTTTTAAGGCAATATAATTTCGAAATATGGTTACTTTTAAACTTTATTCTTTATTTTCAGAAGAGATCTATCGGGACAATCAACGTAAATATGATGTACGTCTAGCATATTGCTATGATTATGTTTTGTAACCCATTAAAACTTCAATTAGATTTATATGTTATAAAATCAAGAGATTATTTAATGGACGGGAAAAATTAACTTACAAATGTCTAGGCTGTTCGAGCCATTTTAACAAACTTATAGGCCAGTGTCTTAAAAACATAAGATCAGAGAAAGATATGTTTCCTTCAAAATTTATCGCGCTCTTAGGGAAAAATTCTAAGAAAAGTCATGACCTTGAGACACAGGTTATTTTTCAATGTCATTCAAGGTGAACTTCTCTTTTTTTTTTAATGAAGTCAATAAAGACAATACATTAGCAGAAGATCAATATCCAGCACAGGAAGACAAGATGTTGTCAACGCAAACATATAAAACCAAACTAATTAACCCAGACGACCAAACACAAACAAACACAACTAAACGAACCAACCCTAACCATCCAACCCAAAGGAGCAGCTTAAACAAATCAATCCAAACAAACCAACCAGGACGAACGAACCCAAACGAATCAAACCAAACGAACTAGCCCAAACAAACTAACGCAAGCGAGCATGTCCAAAGAGATTAACACAAACGAACCGACCCAAACCATTAAACTCATCCAAACTACCAAAACGAACCAATTAACTTAAACATTCAAACTCAAATCAAGTAACACAAACTAATAAAAACCAATCAACTTAAACCAACTAACCCAAATCAGCCTACTCAAACCAACTTAAACCAATTAGCCCAAAACAACAAATCTAAAAGAACCAACCCAAACCAGCAAACCCAGAAAAGCTAATCGGAACTTATCAATCCAAATAAACGAACCTAAATGAAATAAGCCAAGCAAACTAGCCTAAGCAAACTAGCCAGAACAAACCAAATCAATTGAACTAAAACCTAAACGAACAAACACAACCTACTTATCACAATATGTATTGTCCACAAACTTCTCATATCTTACCTTCATTGACTGGATGTTGACAACAATTTGCTCGTACTGGGTCTTTACTAACTGAATATTAGCCATAGCCTGCTCATACTATGCCTTAATTGCCTAGATATTGACAACATCTTGCCTTCCTTTGCTGGATATTCATTGTCAGCTTATATCCTATCTTTACTGACTGAATATCAACAACAAATAATAACTTTAGTAGGAAACATTTCTTTCTCTGATCTTCTTTTTGTAAGATGTTGGTCTAGGATTGTTATTTGATTTGAAGTACAAACCATTTTTCGAATCTTCCTTTGTATAATTATATTATCTAAAATTTGCAAATCTGCAATCAACATAAAATTTCAGACTCAGCTTCTGGAAAGCATCGATATGCACTGTAAAGGGGAAGTTTCATTACCTGAAAGTATTCAGAAGCAACTCAAATGTCGATACAACAACCATGGTCACGCTTATCTAAAAATAGCACCTTTTAAAGAAGAGGAAGCCTATTTAGAACCCAGAATTGTTATTTTCCACGATGTAATTTATGATGAAGAAATAGAGATCCTGAAAAAACTGTCCCAGCCCGAGGTTTGTTCTACTATCACCTATTTTTAAAATTTCGGGTCAGACATACGGCCGATTCAATCTCCGCGATCATTGCCATCTTACTGGATTATTTCGCGGTGCAGCTCATCAGGGTTGCAATTTCAATTATGAAAAGGCTGATTTCTTTTGTAAAATATTTGAATTTTTATATTGAGCTAAATGCGTCCTGAAACTATGAATTTATTTACAAAATTTTATAACAGCGTGGTCAAATTTCACACAAACGCAATACCTTTGATGATAAAAATGTTCTCGAATTAACGATTTGCGTGTGGTAGCTTATAATAATGTGAAACATAATTTGCTTTGTTTTTGTGATGTTTGCACTCTTATAGATACAATTAAATGGAATCTTGCAGTTTTAGTAACACGACTTTCCTCTGGCTTCTATAACTGATTTTTGTTCAAAACAGCTAATAATTATATTCCTGTACACCGCAGATAAAATTAGTCGATGTGGAAACCTATGATGAAAGATTTCAATTGGGTAGGATTGGACAGATTGCTTGGCTTAAAAAGGAAAAGCACGAAATCGTAAATATGTTGAATCGTCGAATTGGACACATCACTGGATTAAACGTCGCAAATGCAGAACCAGTACAAGTTTGTTATTACGGAATTGGAGGCATGTTCCTTCCGCACTTTGACTTTCTTCGAGTAAGTGCGGCATTGATCAAATATTCCAGATCATAATAGTAGTTGATTATCATAAATTCATCACCTATGTAACTTTTCAGCCAACTATTCCAAAAATAATGGAAATTGGAAACCGTATTGCCACTCTAATGTATTATGTAAGTTATCTAAGCGCTAAGGAATGTTGTAAACACTAAACACAAAATTAAAATAGATATGCATTAAAATAGAAAATATCAAGCTTCAAAGAGTTTTTTTTAGTTAAATGACGTTCAAGAAGGAGGAAGGACAGTTTTTAATAAATTAAACGTTACCTTGACGCCAAAAAAAGGCAGCGCAGTCTTCTGGTACAACCTTCTGCCAAATGGAATGGGGAATCCTTTAACTTTACATGCAGGTTGTCCTGTAATCTCCGGAATAAAATGGGGTATGTATTTTATAATAATTTGGTAATTTTTTTAAATATTAGGACACATTATTTAATTTATTAAATTACAGTGGCAAATGTATGGCTTCACGAATTAGGTCAAGAATTCCTCAGACCATGCAGTTTGGAAAATCAACCTGGATTCGTTTGGGATTAACAAGTTAAGACTTTGCAAAATAGTCCAAGCTCTAAATAAAGCTTACTTATTACTGAATAAAAGTGTGTTATATTTGTGTATTCATATAATAAATAAATAATTGCATTTCATAATCTATCATACATTTGTTAAACTTTAAAGCTTTCATTAGATTTTGGTGTTATAGATTAAGAGATTTTTCTCAAATCGCCAAGAATTTTCACCTAATAAAATTAATATATTCACAATCAGATGAAATATTACCGTGTCGACGTGTTCAAATGACGTGTCCAAGCGTTCCATTTTGAAAAAAACCAAATGAAAAGATGCTAACTTGTGGACATGATAGAACCTTTTCATCTGAACACGTCGATATGCTGCTTCAAGGTGTAGTTTAAACCTAACTAAATTGAACACCTTCCCAAAAATTTTTATTTGATCAAAAAACAATCACGAATTTTTTTAAGTAGAACAATTGAACTACGCCTAAAGTTAAAACATTCTATTGCTTCATTTGTGTCTAAGGCAAAACGCTGTTCAACGAGTCAGTTCCAAATAGATGCTGCTACCTGTAAGCATTCAAATGAAGTACTTTAAGCAGATAACTGTGACTTAACTTCTTCTTGAAACCTTAATGACATTATTTTTAGTATAACAGTTGACGATCCTGAACGGATTAGCTAACTCCTCGAAACCTTTCATTCATGGATGAACCCAAAGGAAATTTATATAGGAAAGCTGATACCTGTAGAGTTGAAGGAATCTGAATCTACGAAATAGAAAACACTAGAGAATTTTGCAAAATTTACAAAACACTCCAGAGCTTTAGATTTTTACGAAAATCCGCAAAAGGAATTAATCGTTTGAGTTATTATTTGGTACTTGTTTGCGTACAGCTAGCTACTGAAACAAGCAGGCGCTACATTACGTGAACGCAACGAAAGTGAAGACTCAGATTAAACAGGTAGAAGAGGTACGCCTT
>JAUELO010029867.1:0-10723 GCA_032357855.1 Amphibolips quercusostensackenii | reverse complement strand
ATTGTTCAGCAGCGCAAAGAAATAAAATAATGTAATGCTAGATAAACATACTTAAATTTTCAAAAATATTTATGTATAAAAAATAATAACTTTTGATCTATCAGGCCAATAAAAACTAATACGGTATCCTGCTTGGGTTTATGGTAGCTTCGAGTTGATTACCACTGATGTCTCTGAGCGTGTATAAAGACATGTGTCATCTCCTTCTACAAGCAAATGTCTCACTTCTATAGTTTTTTCATTTCTACGACATAATTTCACCAATATTGAATTCTGAACTCAAAAGTACTACAAAGTTACTAAATTTAACAGAATATTCACTTTAGAATTAAAAAAATATATTGTTGAGTTTTTCTACTGACAGCCTAGTGAGGATACTTATACGTAAAAGACTCCTGGATAGCATGCTAACGTTTTAGGTCAACCTTGTGGTCACCACAGTCTCCCAAGACCCTAACATCCTGACAAAGGTTTTCAGAAGGTTCATAGACATCGCGAAAAGGTTCTGGGTTAACGTAGTGGGCAACAGAGTCTCCCGAGACCTAACTTCTCTGAGGAAGGTCTTTAGAAGTTTCCTCGACATCACTTGGATATTAGGTAATATCCCAGAACGTCCTGACAATTGTTAGATTGTTATGGAATCAAGTATCTATATTTACCCGGCGATATTTACCTAAAAACGTGTGAAGTAAGTAATTATCTCTTCTTCCACTAGATATTTGTTTTAGGTTACATTTAAATAACATTTTGAAAATATCTTCACACTCTAAAAAAATTTGTATTTTATTTTTTATGATTTCCAAAACTGCCAAGGTGCATGATGATATTATTATCTGCAGTAACTTCCTAAATTCATGTAGTTTTTAAAATTAAAGGTATTTTAAAACCAGAATAATGTGGAAGAGAAAACGGGAACTGTTAGGCGCTTATTAAAAAATTAACGCGTCACAATTTTAAGAACTTTTAGTAAGCTCAGGTCTTTCCAAGCTAAGCTACTAACATATCTAGCTTTCTCAAAACAATGCAGGGACAAAAACATTGGTCAAAAATTTCTACAATTGAAAAACTATTTAGAAACACCTAATCCAAATTCAAAGTACATAAAAAAGTTTGCCTCACTTGAAAGAAGTATACAACATACCAGATTTGTCTTGCACACTACCTCCAAAAAACTAATTAAACTTTACCTTTTTCTATCAAACACACTCTGACTTGACATTTGGTCTACATTGAAGAGAATATCATATAATTATCCTCACGGATTGAAGATATTTTCACTTAAAAATGAAAAATTAAATTTGACAAATTTCTCCCAGTAAAACACACACTTTTAAAACAGCTAAAAACATTTCTATTTATCCTCTCAAAAATTGAAATGGTTTTAGCCCTGTCTAAAGAACATAATTGCAGTAGCCCCTTTCGTAATCACGAAAGAAAAAATCATCAGTAACCTAGAATCCACAATGTATATCCTTTCAACGGAAAAACCAAATGACATACGGCGTAGGATGACTAACATCTTATGCTAAGCCCATATGCTTTTCTTGAACGTAACGAAACAACGAGAAAGGCAATTAAAGAAATTAATTTAAAAAAAAACAAAGTAATACCAGCAAGCAGAGGCAACACAACAGTAATAATGTGTAAAAAAAACTGTAACAACAAAATCATGTACTTTTTGACGATACATATAAAAAAATTAAAATAGACGCCGCAAAAACAATAGTCAGCAGAACAAAAACCCTTTAAAAAGACGCTCAAGTTAACAACAATATAATGTTTAAATTAATACCTGCTGATCGCATCTCTCCAATACTTTAAAGACTGTCAAAAATTCACAAGAACAACATTTCACTCTTACCGATCATCAGCGCAATAAACTCACTAACTTACAACCAATTACGCTTTCTCACCAAAGAACTACATCCTTTTAGAGAAAACTCTATTAAACACACTAAAAACTCTTTGGGCTTAAAAAAAAAATACAGCGGATTCACATCCAATCCTAAGACACCCTAGCGAGTTTTAACGTAGTATTTTTCTGTACAAAAGTAATCTTCTGGTATGATCGATAATAATAAATTCTTTGAAAACCTTCTCTCTGGTCTCATACCTTTGATAAAATACTGTCTTAATAATACTTCTTTCCTTTTTCAATAAATAATGCTACAAAAAACCTGAGGAGCAGCAATAGAATCTTTAACCTCATCCGCTATAGCTAACATCTTTATTAAACATCTAGAAAGTAAAATCTTCAACTATTCCAATATTATACCAGAATTTCGGTGCAATTACGTTGAAAACAGTTTTTTCATCTGTAGATATAAACATAATACTTACTTGTCTTCCAATAACCAATGCTACGAAAATACCTCAGGAGCGGCATTAGAATCCCTAATCTTACCTGTAATAGCTAATATCTTTATGAAACATCTAGAAACTTAATTCTTTAACCAATTCAAGATTAAACCGGAATTTTGGTGCCATTAAATTGAAAACAGTTTTGCTATCTGTAGATATGAACTAGATGAACTACACCAGTTTTTCAATTTCATCAATCGATAACACACTACTATCAAGTTTACCATGGACATTAAGCAAAACTAAAAGCTGACTTTTTTGGACGTACTATTTAACCAAAGATCTAATCACACATTGGGATATGAAGCTTACAAAAAAGCCCTTCATACAAAGAGATACCTACATGCCTTTTCTTACACCAACCATCTCAAAAGCAATGTCATTAACTTCTTTGTGTATAAAGCTGTCTTTATAACAGATAAGGAAATTTACGAAAGAAATTACAAAAAGTGAACAAAATCCTGATATAGGACGATCACGCAAACAAACAAATTGCTTAATTATTAGGAACATACACTCAAAAAAAAACAAGTAAGCTCACTATAGCAAAGAAAAGGAGAGAAAAACGACCACTATCCTATCCTACATCGAAGGTATCAGAGAACAAATGGCAAGAATTTCTAACAAACACAACATCCAAACCATATTCAAACTATCTGCAAGAATAGGAAAACTTCTAAACAACCCTAAAAATCAAAATTCACCTCTTAGTAACTCGGAACTGAATGAAATTATTTGCTTTTCCGGCAATGTCTATACGAGAAAAACCAGGAGAGCGGCAAGCCAGCGTGTAGAAGAACACGAGACTTAAGTCAGGCTAAAACACTTTACACAATCAACACTACCTGAGAATCACAGCAAAACAAGACATAGCATTTTGTTTGACAAAACAACCGTCGTCGCAAAAAAATACAATATTTTTCAAAGAAAACATAGAGAAGCAATTGAAATCTCAATACATCCTTATAGCATCAATAGGGACAATGGATATAATACCAATCCGATTTGGCTTTCCGTTCTGCTGTTTTTTTCTTTTTCAAGAAAAACTTAATTGGTAAATTAGGTTAGATCAGCCACCATAGTGGGGGGCTGCAGCCAATCACAGGCATCGTAGAGAGCATATATATAGAAACAACATAACCTAAAACTTTAGTTTAAGATCAGACCTAAAAAAGCAAACTGCAATGTTTACGAAAGGCCGGTAAAATTCGTAGTTTTGCACACGATTGAAACCCGAAACACTTTCTTTTATTATCCATAAATAGTTGCTTGTTAGTTTTGTAAAATATAATTTATAAATTGCAGTCTTCAGATTAAATTAAAAAAATTCACGTTTACTTTAAAATTGTTCAACAAATACCAAAAAAAAATTTTAAATTCGCTAAAACCCTTACAGAAAGCCCGAAAATCTGGTGCTGAGATTTTCTAGAAATTCATGGGAAACTTGTCAATCGTTTCACTTTCCTTAAAATCCGTCAAAATCTCTCAGAAGCTTGAAATTTCTTTTGAAATCCTTCAGAATCTATCAACTCTGGTAAAATTCCTTGAAATATCAAAAAACACTAAAACTCTAAGAAAACACTAGTAGTTCTTGTAAATTGTTATTAAATTTAATTTATTTCCTAAAGTTCTCTAGAAATTTTTTATTATTCCTTGACATTTTTAGAATATCACTGATATCCTGGACACCTTCTCAAAATCCTTTGAAATTTTCTGAAACTGAAATCCTATAAAATTCATTAAAAATATTCAAAAATGTTTTAATCTCTTTTCACTTCCCTTGAAATTTGTAGAAATCTTTTGTATCTTACAACTTCTTTTAAAATTCTTTGGCATCCATTCAATTTGGCGCAATTCTTTCAAATAACTTAATTGTTTAGAAATACCGAAAAGTCCCTTTGAATTTCATTTTACCAAATTCATTCCCTGAAGTTTTTTGGAAATTCGTTGAAATTTCTTCTAATGTTTTAATTATCGCTTATTTTCTGGATTCCATTTTAGAACCCATTAAAATACTTTGAAAATCCTTTACATTTTTCAAATATTATTATATTCCTTAAAATTTTTTTAAATAGCCTCAACAGTTTAAAATTTATCGATTTTCTAATAACAATGAAAAAACGTTAAAAAATTTTCTAAAATACTTTAAAATTTTACCAGGATATCCTAAAATCTGTTGCTAAGATCTTCTAGAAATTCCAGGAAAATTCATCAATATTTTTACTTTTCTTGAAATCCGTAAGACTCCATTAAAATCTTATAATTTCTTAAAAAATCTCTCAAAATTTTTTGAATCCTTCAAATTTACTAAAAAATATATATTAAAAACCTCTGAATTCCTTTCAAAAATTTTCAACCTCTTGAAATTTTTCATTAATGAAAAGGCCTTTTTAGTCAAAGGAAAAAAGTGTTGGTCATTTCTCGGTTCGCTAAAATTAGTCACGATCATTAAAATTAAAAAATTATGACTCTTGTGGCTAAAAATATTTTTGTTTGAAAAAATCCAAACGAAAATATAAATTACAAAACTCAAGTTGAACTCTTTCAGATTTCAAACTCCTCAATTTAAATCTTTAATAATTTTTGATTAAGAAATTTAGTATTTAAACGCTGAATATTTAATAATTAAAAAATATCAAATTAAATGCCGTTGAACTGCTAACATTTAAAAATCGAAATGTTTAAAGATTTCCGGTTAGAAAATATAAATCCAAACTATCATTTCAGTTCCAAATTGTTTCGTTTTAAATACTTGTACTTAAATTTCAAATCAACCTTAAGCGTTTTTTAGCTACATTTTTTATCCTCGAATGCTTTTAACTATCAATTATTTGAGGTTTTGAAACTGCATTGAAATTTTTTTAAATTAAAGACGTAGGCTAAAATTAGAGACATAATAGTAAAAAATTTCAGCACATTAAAAAAACTTTTTTGTTCTCTCATTGAACTTAATAAATTTGTAAATCATCTGAGAATCACATTTTGGACTTTATCATCCCTTAAGCTAGCCACAATGCCAAGAGTACAAACAGCGAAATTCTGTAGTTCTGTAAAACAGTCTTACTCTCCAGTAGTAATAATTACTATCTGCTTCTCTCATTTTCACGAAAGATTGTTCCTTACGATATCTGAGTAGAAACAATTTCTCAAATCACACAACCTGAGACCACCCTCGGGAAACAGGCGGTAACACAGGAAGGATTAAGATTGTGTTTCGAAGGTACCGTAATTAATTCGCAGTTAAATATACTCCCTCCAGTTGACGTCATTTGAATTGTGTAACACGATATTGAGTCCAGACAGGGATGTTGACGTAAGAGCACAACAAGCTTCTGAAGAATGTCTAACTTCAACACATTTGTCAGGAAGTTACCAAACAAAAAAAAGTGTTGATTGAACACTAATTTTAGGGTACCATTCGCATGCAACAAAAATTATCTATAGTAGTGTGAATGCTACACTGGTACAAGCGCATTTCTTAATTAGGCCCATGTCTAAAAATAATGCTTTCCTTTGATTATTAATGCATTTCAGCAACACAATACGAAAAATGGACAAAAACGTCCTTTGTTATAGTTTCGGTAACCGAGAAATATTTTCGCTTTTTCTTGTTTTAATGATCATCTCGTTCATACAAAAAGATCGAACGCACCGCATAGTGCATCGGCCATTAGCTCAAAATATTTCAGGTACTTATAAGCATCTTCTTAAAGGATCCGGACTGATTCAGAGAAGGCAAGATCTTAAACCTTATTTTTAGTGACACACATCAACTTAAGAGGTTCTTTTAGCTTTATTTCTTTGCCGGTCTTTTGGCTTTACTTCTTTGCCTATCATCAGGTGTTGAATTTAATCTAATCCTTATATTAGAGCCGCGCGCTAACTTTTTTAACATTTAAAGTAACGCAACAACAGTCTGATTTGCACCTTGATTGCTCACTGTATTTTATTTTTAGGAACCATGTTCTTAAATTTTTAAAAAGAGATTCATTTTTTATGTTATTTCCTCAATTTCGACTTTATTATAGTCTCCGCGTATCCGTCATCTTCATCATCATCAGTGTCATCAATACTTTGCTTGATGTCTTTATTGTTTATCGCTTTTGGTTTTTGCAAAAAATCTTGTACGAATACATTCTCTGTATGAGCTATACAATAAAAGTGCAGAGTTTTTTTATCGGAACTAACACCATCTTTTTTATGATTGCTGACGATTCCGTTACAAAAATTGTGTTGTTGACAGCATAGTCTAATGTTATCCTTGAACTTTTGTTAGTAGTTTTTATTCTTTTAAAAATCCGTTAAATCATTTTGCAGTATTTTTTTTGGTATAAGATCTATTTGGTGGAATAAAATCTAAAGTCATAGAGCACAAAACCCAATCATTATCAATGTAATGACCTATGAGAAAAAGTGAAAGGATCAAGTAAAGTACGGTTGACATTTACGTTAATTTTTCAGCCAAAAGTTGGAGAATTTAATTTTAAGAATAAATTTGAATTAATAACAGACTATAGCAAAACATTTATTTTGTTGCGATTTTCTTTTTTTATTTATCAATCGCTGTGAGAAATTCCAAATCATATATCTGCGAAATGTTATTCAGTTAATGGCAATAGGCTTTTGAAAATGGGTTTCCTTTTAGTTTATTATGCAAAGTAAGTCGTTAGGTACTTATTGATTTTAGTTAGTTATTACTTAATTTTGGTTTATTTAAACATTATTTACATTAGACAGCGTAAAAGTAAAGTTGTCAAGATAAGTAGTTATATTTTTTGAAATGACTTCTTATTCTACCAGCAACAAAATTTATCCCTATATTTTTGTTGTGTTTCATGTCGACCCACGTTTCATAAAATGCAAAAACATAGACATAAAATCCTCAAGAATTTGTAATAGGAAACTATTCTGGAACATATTCTCGTAATCGCGAATAAACCAAGTTTTGATGAAATACCTTAAATATGTATTCCTGTGCTTGACAAGATTCTTTCGCTTTTTTATAGTTTGAAATTTAAAAGTAATACGTTCTTTTTTCCGTGGGGATAACAACTCATAAAAATGCAGTCCAGAGAAAGTTAATCATTCTATATGATATCGGAATACCCTGGATTTTTTTTACATACAAATTTACTCTATATTACACAAGATTACAACGGATAGCACCGAATTACTCTAAAAAACATAATATCATGGGAAATGACTAGGATTTAACTATAGATTATATAAAATTTTTAATGCAATGACAAATTAGACAAATCAAACTTTGCATTTAAGATGGTAATTTTTTGAATTGTAAAAGAGAAGGTGTAAATTCAGTCACACCCTATCCTTTTTACAGGTTCATGATTTTTCCACAAAAATTATCAGAATTATTCTGTTTGAAAATTCATGAACAAAAAGTTTTTTCTATTCATACATCAACTTGAAATTATGCTGACAAAAATATTTTTCCTGTTTTAATCAAATGTATTGAATATAACAAAGAGCCTAGCTTCCTTAATCTTTAAAAAAGTGTATTAATATTTTGGGCCATTCGGCTTGCCTCGAAACAATGAAGCTTTTTCGTTCTTGCGTAAATTTTAAATGATGTTAAACGCAAAAGTTGTACCATAAAAACCGTTTTTTAAAAAATATTATTCATTACCATAGCTGCCTTCCTGTTCAATAAAATGTATCAATATCATAAGTCGATCGATTCGTCCTGAATCAACACATTTTTTTCTGTTCTCACATCAACTTGAAATTATGAGAATGAGAATGTCCATAAGTTCCTTACCCTTTATTAAAATATAATAATATTATAGGTCAGTCGATTCGCCTCGAACCACGAAATCTTCTATATTTTTGCATAAATTTTAATTAATGTTGACAAAAAAAATGTTACCCATAAAAACTGTATTTTCAAATGTTATACATCACCATAGCTTTCTTACTATTCAATAAAATATGTCAATATTAAGGTCAATCAATTCGTCTGAAAACCATAAATCTTTTCTATTTTTACATCAACTTTAAATTAGGAGAATGAAAAATCGATTTTTTGTTTAATATGAATGACCATAGCTTCCTAACTCTAAAATAAAATGTAATAATATTATAAGACAGTCGATGCGCCTTGAACCACGGAATTTTCCATTTTCTTGCGTCAATTTTGAATGATGTTGAAGAAAAAATGTTAACTATAGAAAACCGTATTATTGAATATAATATATTACCATAGCTTTTTCACTTTCCAATGAAATATCTTAATATTTAGGTGAATCGATTCGTCTTGGAACCATACATCTTTTCTATTTTAACATCAACTTCAAAATATGAGAATATGATTATTTTACTATAAAAATCGATTTTAAATATAATATAAACAACCATAACTTCTTTAATATTATAGGTCAATCGATTCGCCTCAAACTGAGTTTTTTTCAATTCATTTGGAAATATGTTGATGAAAAATTTAAAAATAAAAAAACTAATTTTCTAAAAATTATTAAGTGACAGAAAAATACAATACATATTTTTAAAAATCTTCAGGTCAGTTTTTAGATATCAGTGGTAAAAATGAGCCCTCCAAATGTTATCAATTCATCTGTAACCGTTTTCAAGATATCGTGTTCACAAAAAAGTGTAACATTCACACATCCACACATTCATCCACACATCTACACATGCATCTACACACATCTGCACACACGCACACACATCCGGACATGAATTACCATTGACGATGTTAAATTTTCTACAGAGAAAACTATTTTATAACAAAATACTTTAATTTTTAACTAAAAAAGATTAATTTGTAACTTAATAATTTAATTTTTAACTAAAAAAGATCAGCGTTACTTCAAAAGTTTCCACATTAAAATTTTTAGTTAAAAAAATAATGTTCAAGATACAAAATCGAACGAATATTCAGTAAAATAGCTAAATTTTCAACCGAAGATGAAATTTCAACTAAAATGACAAATCTTTGACTATAATAGTTAAACCTTTAGATGAAAAAAAAATTTATCAAAAAAAATTTTTTTTTACAAAATTGTAGAAATTTCTACAAAGAAATTAATTTCTGAGAAAAAACTTTTTTTTTTAAATGTAAGAGTTGATACTTCAACCAAAAAATGTATAAATTTTAAATCAAAAATGGTTGAATTCAAACAAAAAATACGAAATATGCTCCCTCATAGAGAAAGCTTTAAAATGGTAACATTTTTAACAAAAATTTAATTTGTTTAATCGAAACATTCCTGAATTTGAAAATGTCAAATACAAAGTTCTAAGCTATTGACGAAATGTGTGTGTGTGTGAATGTCACACTTTTTTGTGAACACGATAAATAGAAAATGGTTGCAGATAAATTAATAACATTCGAAAAGATTATTTTTATCGCTAATATCTTGAAACTGACTTACGGACTTCTAAGAATAATAATTAAATTTTTTTAGAACTTTATAATATTAGAAAATTGGTTTTTATAGTAAACCTATCTTGATTAAGATAACTCAAAATTGATGCAAGAATGTAAAAGATTACTTGGTTCGTGACAAATCGATTGACCTATAAGATGAATATATTTCATTTGAAAATAAGAAAGTCATGGCCATTTATATTATATTTACAAACAGATTTTTATAGTGAAAATTTTCTAATCTGCATATTTCAGAGTTGATGTGAGAATAGAAAAGATAAGTGTATTCGAGATGAATCGATTGACCTATAATATTGGTATATTCCACTGAAGAGTGATAAAGAAATGGTAATGCATGATATTATAAAATTAGGTTCTTTATAGCGAAAATATTGTTTTCAACATATTTTGAAGTTGATGAAATAAATAAAAAAAGTTCCTTGGTTCGAGACAAATCCATTGACTATAACTTTTTAAATAAAATAATTCAATAATTTTTGCACAAAAATTATAAAGCAGCGAAAGGGATAGTGTGTGACAGAATTCCACACGTTCCTTTTGCAACTCAAAAAATTACCATTTTAAATGTAAAATTTAATTTTTCTAAGTTGTCATTGTACTTTCAAAATTTTTTGTATAATTTTGTAGTTTTTTATTTTTTGTAAATTTCTATTGGACAAATTAAATTAAATTGGGGCTCAATGTTTAAATTGTCAACCAAAAACATGAATTTTTAACAAGAAAGATAATTTTTTCTGGAAAAAGACGAATTTTAAACAAAATAGATTAATTTCAAACCAAATAATATAATCATTAACCAAGCAAGATACACTTTAAAAAATGCTCACATTTTCAAACGAAGAGATCAATTGTCAACTATAATGATGAATCTTCATTCCAAACATAAATCTCAAACAGAGCAGTTCAATTTCCAACTAAGTATTTTAATTCCTAGCT
>JAUELO010029866.1:0-20104 GCA_032357855.1 Amphibolips quercusostensackenii | reverse complement strand
AAATAAGCTCCGTGGTAGTGGTAGTGCCGAAAATGTTAAAATTAATTGGTTTCAGACATAATATTAAATTCAAATATATACATTCTCCAAAAATTATAAAATAATTATTCAATAAATAAATTGCAGAAGGGCAAGTTATAACAATAATAACAAAAATATAATTAAGTTAAATTATTTGAGTAGAATAAAAATAATTATTCGTCTGTAATTAATCTCAACACGTGAATGAATGTATATATGATCATTTAGTTTTTAAAGCGAAAAATGCAAGGTAATTGTGTGGATATAAAAATAATTTCAAAACGGTTGAATGAGTATGGAATCGCCATTTTTGTTTTCTTTATTCAATTAATAATTGAAATTTATAGCATATTTTCATTTTTTTTTAGAAATAAATACTTCGTATTTAGATTTGACATTTTGAAATGTTGAAACAAGGTTTCTGTTTAAAGGTATACATTTCAAGTTTGGTTTCTTTATAAATATATTATTATTTATGAATAAATACCGAGCTCGCATGTTGGTGGCGGAAGTGAGAACGTAGTCAGTGACAGCTGGTGAGAGGATTTTACGGAATTTGGGTGAAAGGTGTGAGTGAAGCGTGAGGGTGGTCTGCAAGGGCTGTGAGGGGTTAAAAAAGCGAGGTAAACGGAAAATTTAGGGCGGTTTGCAGCGACAGTTTTGCAGAGACATCTGTCGGTAGCAGAAGCTACTGCATGAAGACATCGCAGTTACCGACGGAAGAGCGGGAGGTGGCCAGCGAGAGTGCTGACAGTGTGAGTAGCGAAGTTGACGCGGAGGAAATTTTCTACAGGCCACGATGGCCAGCAGTGCGTAGCCTGGTGTCGAAAGGCGCTTCAGGGAAAGGAAACAATAAGAAGAGCGGGAGCGAAGGAAGCAAGAAAATGAGCGACACAGCTTCTTGTGCAAGTGAGGGAGAGGATCTCTTAAAGAGGAAGCGAGAGAGTCCAGCAAAAGCGTGGTAGGAAGTCCTTTTAAGAGGAGCAGTAGGACATGTAGGTGACCTCTGCAAAAAAATGAAGGAGAAGTCGGAAGAAGAGGTGTTAGGGATGCTGTAAGGAGAGATAAGATGACTGAGGGAGGACGGGAGAGGCACCAGGCAGCAGATCGAAGGTATCAGAGAGGACACGAGGATCAGAGACGAGAAATGAGAAAAGGAGATAAAAGAGCTGTAGGAAAAAAAGAAGGATTAGAGAAAGAGAGATGGGGTCGATAAGAAAGGCCAAGAAAGTTAAAGACAAACAGATGGAAGAGAAGATTAGGTTCTGGAAAAAAAAGACGGAAAAAAGGCTTATGAAGGTGGAGGAAAAGTCGGACCTGAAAGTAGGCGACAGGGGGGAGGGCGAACAGAAAGGCTTTTGGGATAGTCTAGAGAATATGATAGAAGGGAAAGTGGGCGAGCGTAGAAATGAAGAGGGAAGGGGGGATAGGGAAAGGATAAGGGCAATTAAATTGAGAATAGAGAGGAGAGATACGGCAAACCAGATAAATAATATTTTGATAAGAGGGTTGAAGCTGAAGAGCGGAAAAGAAAAGAAGGGCGTAGAAGCGCTGCTACAGAGCATAGGTAGGGTTAAAGATAAGGTAGGGAAAATTAAACTGAAGGGGATAAAGGAGAAGTGAGTAGTGGTTGTGGAGCTGAAGAGCTGCGAAAAAAAGTTAAGGGTAATGCGAAATAAAAATAGGATAACGGATTAAAAAGGTTTTCATCGATTACGATTTGACGAGGATAGATAGAGCTGAAGCTGCTAAGGGGGGTATAGGTGGAAACTTCAGAAGGCGGTCAGTATGGTTGTACTGGGTAGAGACTTAAATGCGAGTATGGGGAGGAAAGGGGGCCTTTACAGGAGAGGGAAGAGCTTTGCGAGAAAATCGAAGGATGAGATAATTATTAAGGAGGGGGGGGCATTCTAAGAGACTAAATATAAGAGAATTAAAAAAAAAGTAACAGAGTGTGCGCAAAAGAAGGTGTTTAGAAAGAAGAAGAAAAAGGAAATAGTAAAGCCTTGGTGGGATAGGTAATTCAAAAAGCTGTAAAGAAAGGTTAAGAGGAAAGAGGAGAGAAAGGTAAAAACAAAAAGCACGAAGAGGAGAAAAATCTATAGGAGGAGTTGGGAAGTGTTAAGAAAGAGGGGGATGTGTGGAAGATGATGAATAGGTTTAGGAAGCGTTGGGTGGGGTGAAGCGAGAAGATAGGAAGTATGGAGTAGAGAAGGTTTTCTAAAGAATCATTTCAGGGCTCTGATTTAAAGAAAAGAGATGATGAGAAAAAGAGCAAGAAAAGCAAAGATGGAGGAATTAAATTACAAGGAGAGAGATGAACAGATAAGAAAGCTAAAAAGGTCAAAAGCAGTAGGGCTGGACGAAGTAGACAACAAAGCGAGGCTGTTTCGTATACTAGAGGCTGAAGAGAGGCTAAAGGAGGTAGTGAAAAAAGTATGCATGAGAGAGGGATTTCCAAAAGGATGAAAAGAAGGGGCAATAGCGCCACTGTATAAGAAAGGAAATAGGGATAGGTAGGAAAATTATAGAGGGATTACGCTGATGAATACGGCGTACAAAGTATACGCGATGGTAGTAGCGGAGAGGCTGCGGAAGAGTGTCAAAGAGAAAGGTACACTGCCAGAGACGCAGACGGGCTTAAGGGCGGGTAGGAGTACTATCGACAATATCTGCGTTCTGCAGCACGTGGTAGATAGAGAATTGGCAGAAAGAGGTCGAGAGTGTACGCGTTTTTTGTGGATCTCAAAAGCGCGTTTCCTTTAGTGGATAGGGGGAGGTTGTGGGAGGCAATAAAGGAAAGGGGAGTAGAGAGAGGCCTGATCGAGAGGGTAAGAAAGATATATAAATAGACAAAAGATAAGATAAAAGGAGGGGAGTGTACTTCGAAGGGATTCTGGATGGATAGGGCGTTAAGGCAAAGGTGTCCGCTTACCACAACGCTTTTTGCGATTTGAATCACGGATATGGAAAATTAGCTGAGGCCGGATTGGTAGAAACACAGATGATATAGTATGCAGATGATATTGTTTCACTGGCAAAAAGCAAGAAGGTTTTAATGAAAAAAATAAAGAGGTTGAGAAAATACCTGGATAATAATAGGTTGAAGCGAAACGCGAAAGGGGCCAAGGTTATGGTGTTCAGAAAAGGAAGGGAAAAGGATAAGGGAATGGGGTGCGAGTGGAAGGGAAAGGCGGTGCAAAAGGTGAAAGATTTTGTGTACCTGGGCTTCTTCTTCCGGTGAAATGGAGGAGTTGATAGGCACATGAAAGAGAGAGTGAGGAGGAAAAATGTGGTGATGAGGTAGGTGTGGGGGTTAGGAAAAAAATTATTCGCAGATGATTTTGAAAAAAGAATGAAATTGTTTGACTTACTAGTGATAAGTGCGCTATTATATAAAGTGAAGGTGTGGGGTGGAAAGAAATTGAGGAGGTGAATAGGGCACAGGAGAGGTATGTAGAGTGGACACTGGGATGGGCAAGGAGCACAGGAAGAAAGCTGGTTAGTGATGTTAGTAGGAGAAGGAGAGCAGAAGAGGTAATAAAAAGATGGAGCTTAAAAGAGAAAAATACTTTAGAGTAAATGGACTGCAGATGGATGAAGCGAAGAGGATGCACCAGAAAGGAATGAAGGTGTATGAGATGGTTGAGAAAAACAGCATGGAGAGAAAAGAAGAAGATTAGTAGGTGAGAAGAGAATAAGAGAGTCAAGATTTAACGGGAAGTATAGGTGGATTACGCCAAAGAAAAGAGCGCAATATTTGTGTAAAAAAGGAGAGAAAGGAAGTCAAAAGCTTATAGCGAGGATGAGATGTGGGTGCATCGAAGGTTTTTAATAGGTTCTGGCTTTCTAGGAAGAAGACGATGTGTAAACTTTGTGGGAAGGGAGATGCAAAAGTAAAGCACTGGTTGGAGAAGTGGGTGGAGGTGCAAAGTAGTTAAATAAGCATAGAAGTATTGATGCATAAAAGGGGCGACAAAAGGGCAGTAGCATAGGTAAAGAGGGTGTTAGGTGAGATGGAGGAGAAGAGAAGAAAGAAGGAAGAGAAAAAGAAAAAATTGTAAATAGGAGACGAAATAGGTATGAAAAAACTGTAAATACTGTAAAAAGTAGATATATATTAGGTATTAGGCGCAGAAGTAGTAGCGTGCGAGGCAGGGCAATACGTGCGAGGCGAAGCGAGCAAGGCATGGCCATAAGAGCGAGTGGCTTTACCCATAAGTTATGGATGGATGCTCATTTTTGAGGTTTGTTTTAAAGAAAATTCTGTAAAAAATGGAAGTGTGAGCAAGTCAAATAAACGTTTATCTATCTATCTATCTGTAAATAAATACATCATATAATATCGATTATTGCATAAGTAGCTTAAATAAAACAAATGATTAAAATTGCTTGTTTTAGGTCCGTAAACTGAGTATAATAAATAAATTACAAATAAAATAATAAAAATATAACAAAATATAATAAATACTATAATAAATATAATAATAAAATATTCATATAGATATATTAATAATATTTACATGTTTATGTTTATAACAATGTCTGTTTCCTTCTTAATCAATACTGCAAAGAAGTTACAAAATTCAGACTATGACTATGATTTTTTAAGCAGAAAATATGTTTTCTAGAGGTTTTCTGAGTGAAGGGAGTAAAATATCAAATTTTGAAATAATTAAAAAATGTATTTGGAGCAGACGTGAAAACCTTCAAAAAATGTAAAATATTTATTTTGACTTTTACTTGGCAGTGTATCCACATTTTTAGTTTAAGTATTATTTGATCAAAATCGTTGAGAAAGTTTCAGCAAATTCGATAACGGGATAATCATACGATGCAAATTTTGCAAAGTGTTTATAAACTTACAAACAAATAATATTTGTATGCTTATAAAGACACTAACTCAGGAATAAAATCTATTGTTTTTAATTTTTTTCAAGATTTTTTTTAGTAAATCCTTTTGAGTTCTGTCTTAAAATATGATTGTTACCAAGTAGAAACAAGACTTTCGGTATTAACTTTTAGGCATAATTAAACACCCTTAGAACTAATAGATTCATTTCCATTTAAAATTTTTAGATTCATCAACCTAATACAAATAATTTCTATATGCAGTAATCATTAAAAATTATTTCGTTATAAATATATCATTTATTGTCATATTTAACAAAAAAAAAAAAATTTCGAACTTTCCTAAAAATGAATTCCGATGTAAGTTCTTTATCGTGGTGCGGCTCCTCTTCCTATTATCGGAAACTAATGCGGACTGTAAAAAAATATTTAATTAGAAAAATTTATATTGTTATAACCGTTACGAAAAAGTATATTATCGGGAAAAAAATTTCTACCAGAGAATCATAGAAAAGCACAATAGTAAAGAATTCAAATAATCAGTGCAGAAATTAGAAAAAAGTATAAGGTATTCGTATATTTTGAACTGCTCACACAATAATACAGAAAAATTGACATGTTTTAAAGCAACTTCGCCTAACATTGTAAGTATAAAAAAACTCAAAAAGTATGGACATTTTATACTTTTTGCAATAATTATTAGAATATTTTAATATTATTGATTTCTGTAATTATTTTTTTATAATTTTCCCCTAATTACCTATATTATTTATTAATTATTTAGTTTATTATTAAAAAAGGTGAAACTAGTTGGATGGTTATTAAAAAGAAACAAATAATCTACGTTCAATTATTTAACAAAATTGAATATAAATAATTAGGAGGACAAAATCCTATTATGCTTATAATGGTGAATAAATTATAGGAAATGCATGACAGGCCTATAATAATTTTCCTTAAATACTTTTATTAAATTTAGATATCAATAAGACTACTCAACAAAATGTGACCTATGTGCTCATGGAATGAGACATGTCATTTTTAGAGTAGTTTTTTGTGCTAAATCCGAATCTGGACCTCATTTCTTTGCAGCACGTCAAGTTCTTGAGAGTTTTTAGATCAAATTTTTTTTTCATTACAAATCAGGAGATAGAATCTTGTCAAAAATTTTGTCAATGAAAATCAATGTATGATTTCGATGCATTTTTTAATGCCAGATTTAACAGCCGGCTTGTTTCTGTGATATCTCATACAGATGCCGAGATAATCTCAAAAAACTAAAAAAAAAAACGAAAAAAATTGGCTTACAAAAAACTGCATATCTAGCTAAAAACAATTTTTTCCCTACTGTTCCACGTGTCATTCTCTTTTCTCTTTAACGCAGATGAGAATAAAAAAAAATAGGTTTCAGGCTAACCATGTTTATTATTAAATGCTCCCATATATTCCGGAAAGAAGTCCAAGTGAGAGTGCATCACGTGAATTTTCAGTGACATGTTCACCTTCATTTCCTAGAAGTTTACCAACATCGTATCGAGCAAGTATTTGTAGGTTCTGAATTTTCTGTCTCCTAAGAAATTGTCTACAACAGCTTTCACTGACAACTACGTTTGTCTTTCATGTTCAGTCAAGATCTTTTAAAAATCGCCATCAAGCACCAGTTGTCGGATTTATGGTCCATCAAAAACTTTCTCCTTAATTTTTAAGTCACTAAGCTTATAGAATTTTCTTTTCGAAAAAGAAGACCTGCTTTTCGGTTTCTATTAATTGCTTTGATGTAATTTTTCACAATTCAAAGCTCAAGCCTATTACTTTGAAATATTTGTGGCATGAGCAACTAAGCTTATAGAATTTTCTTTTCGAAAAAGAAGACCTGTTTTCGGTTTCTATTAATTGCTTTGATGTAATTTTTCACAATTCAAAGCTCAATCCTATTACTTTGAAATATTTGTGGCATGAGCAACGGGTTGATATTCATGACGGCTGGCCTTTATTAGTCAATCTAAATTGTTACAATAGATGAGACTATCTTGTCTGGAAAAAAATGGAGTAAAATTTTTCTCTCAAATTTAATTATGAGAGATTTCTACATATTTTTTAAGCACATTTTTTTTCTTGAGTCTAGGGCCTAAGATTTCAGCATCTGTTTTAGATAAATTTAGATCTTTTATTAAATCATCTAATTCTTTTTGATCAAATAATTGTGGCAAGTTTTGGCTCGACTCATGTTCCATAGTTTGATTTTCATCAGAATAATTTATTTCTTCTGCTTTGCAGCAGATACTCTTTATGGTTAGACGTAGCTTTTGTCACAGAAGAAACATCAGGGTAAATTATGGAGTCCTTGCTTCTCGATGAGTAGCCATTAAAATTTGTCAAACAGAAAAAACAATTATCGATATAGTTTAGAGGTTCTTTTCAAGAAGTAGGGAAAGAAAAAGTGAAGATATGATCAAAATTCCCTCGATATACTGACCTCAATAAAATAGCATTAGCCGAGCAGCAACTGTTTGATATCGAATATTTTTCTTCATTTCCGACCTAAATCTGAAAAAAATCTCGTAACCTTCTTGCATTGCAGAAGAAATTTTTTGTCTCTGTTTTTGGGGGACAAAAACTCCGCAAACATAGCCTAGCCTCGAATGATAGCTTACAATCAGCGCTAATAAATTGGGGTTTAATGAAAATGAGTTCTAGTCCTAGAGTATAGGTGGCATGCATGTGACTCCGCAGAGGTCTAGCATGAAATGAAAACAGCACGAAGCACAATATGCAAGAAAGCTCAGAGCTGTTGCATGTGACATAGTAGAGGAGAGTCGCGCATGTGCTATAGTAGAGGGAAGTAGCGCATGCGCTATGTACATTTTCCCCCGACCAACCTACTGTATGACGTGTACAGCGCACATGTGACGCCTGCGTGATTTAAACCTGCTCAAGAATCTAGAAAATTAAATACTGTACAATGTTTCGCTGCGAGTACGCGTAAGCCGTCAAATTAGCAACTCCGTAGAAAGGGACAACTTCTCTGCCATGTGTCTTTCGAACGGTGATAACCTCAACCTTAATTTTTTTTTCGTTTCTTCGGAATTGAAAAATGAACAGAATGACACCGTGAACAATGTCAAAAAAAAAATTTTCAGGTAGATATGCAGTTTTTTGTAAAACCACTTTTTTCATGTTTTTTCTTAATTTTTAGATTATTTTAGCAACCGTATAAGATATCACAAAAACAAGCCCGAAGTTGGATTTGACAATAATAATAATAATAATTAGAAGGAAAAAATCCTTTCATGTTTATAACTGCGAAAAATTATAGAAAATGCATTACAGACTTATAATAATTTTTCTATAATAATTTTTTCTACGAAAAGAATCAAATTTTGGAACACATTTAACTTGAAAACAGTGATTTTCAATTGAAGCTAATTTTTTACTGATTTTTATTAGGCAGAAGAGTTCAAGCGTGAGTTGTTGAATTAGGTTATAATTTGTCTATGTAATAAGCAATTTTTTATGAAAATGATTACATTAAGACGTAAAACAAAGCAAGAATTTAATATTTTATCGTCAAATTTTAAAATAATTTTTAATATTTATGCATTATTATTATTCCTATTTAATTGCGTTGCGATGAACAAGTTTATTTAGGAAAAATGTTTACATATAAACTGGACTAGGGATTTCGGAAAAAAAACAGTGATTGACGGACATTGACTACATGATCAAAAAAGTCCACATATAATTATAAATTAATTTTAAAATAAGAAAACTTCACTTATATCCATTCTTGATACATTTGCAACAATACTTTTATCAGGCCCGGTGAAGATTTTTTTCTAAAATTATACCTTTTTCATAAAATTGTCTTAAACAACAAAAATCACAACATTTCACTTTATAACTTTCTCGTTAATTGCTTCTTGCCACCATTTAAGCACTTTTTAATCGTTATGTGCTTTGAAAAAACTGACTTTGTTAACTTTGTTTTGTGCACGATTACTCCCATATCCAGATTTGCAGCCCACATATATGTGCAGGTAACCAGTATGTTGATACTGATTATATATTATACTTAAAAATTTACGAAAACTTCAGCTTGATCCTTCTAATTGAAAAACCGTGAGATATTTGTATAAGACCGTTTATTAAATCGAAATTGAGTGATGTTTACATATGCTTGCCATGTATTTTGAGGTGCAGTAGCTCAAAGGCATAGGTCGCGCCGCCACTAGGTGACGATCAACACATGGTACACTTTCATTTCAGAGTACCACGTGGCTAGTGTAAATAATTGTGTTTTCATTACCTTACTTTTTTCACCTGTAATTATGTGCCTTATTTAAATATGCTTATATAAAAGATTGCTTACAAATAAAAATACCAATAAGTATTGCTAGATGAAGCGCAAACTATTCTGCAGCGTATTTGACAAGGTAGGTTAGTGCAGTGTAGTGCGATGAAGTCAAGAGTGTACTTGTGTTTAAAATTATGATTTTTTTCCATAGTTACGACAGGTTAACCTAAGAACTCTCTTTAACCTTTAAATAATGTTCGTATATTGATAAATGGCTAGTCAAGCAATGACCTTGTAAATTATGCGGCAACATAGTGATTGGCCACGATATTCAAAACGCGAATGACTTCGGACAAGTGCAATCAAGATTGTTTAAGCCAATTTGAGACTGTGTATATAAGTTTTTACATTTCTGTCTTATAAATAATGAGTAGAAATCGTGTCAAAAACAGTTTTGGCTTCAGCCAATGATTATACGATTCAGTGGCTGATTGTTGTGCTTTCGACATAAGTAATCTATAACTTGATGTGGCCAGCGATTTGTCCAATCACTGTATTTCATCACATTTCAGTGATCAACCATACAATTGGCCTACGCTAATCACTATGTCTTTGTGACCAGTGATTGTGTTTTTGACATCCTTGCTAATATCTATAAATATAAATTATCTTTTACTTTAAACTCTTAACTCACTATAATAATATAAATCTTTATAAAATTGATAATTTATCTGTTGATTTTAGAATTTTGTTTGATTTTTACAGTGTCTTTTACAAATTGTTAAACTGGAAGAATTTCTTAAGTAGCCAATGATTGTATCGATTACCCTATGTGCCATTCATGCACTTCACTTTAATTATACACTATTTCGTTAAACACCTCTAGATCCGCCCATTAAGCACTACATAAAGATGAAAAACCAGACGTTTTACCAACATTTTTTAATAATTGTTTTAGATTGTATTTTAGTTTTTGAATTACCTGGTCTAAAGCGTGGCGGTTAAGCTGGTGCTTAAGCTGGTGCTTGAAGTGGCGCCTGATGGTTCATTGATTCTGTAAAAAGAAATATAGAGATTTTATGTTAATGAAATATTTCAACAATCACCTAAGATAATGGTAGAAATAAAGATGAGCTTGATAATTATATTTTGCTTGTAATAATTAATTATATAAGGCATAAATTATTCCTTGAATAGCATATCTAATATCCTAGAAATGATAATGAGTGAACAGTTTACATTTTAAAATACCAACATTTAAT
This sequence comes from Amphibolips quercusostensackenii, assembly GCA_032357855.1. Lineage (NCBI taxonomy): Eukaryota > Metazoa > Arthropoda > Insecta > Hymenoptera > Cynipidae > Amphibolips > Amphibolips quercusostensackenii. The sequence goes on along the minus strand of JAUELO010029866.1, from coordinate 9,676 downwards.
ATTTCTGAACACTTCTGTTGATCGACTTTTAATACTAAGAACCAAATTCAGACATTATTACTTTACATTACTTTGCATTCCTTTAAATTTTGTTGTAATGTTCTACATTAAAATTCAACTTGCCTTTTTAGGTATTAAAATAACCATCAAATTTTAAATGGTGAAAGCTTCTCTTTCGAAAAAATGAAAAAAAAGAAATACTTGTTATAATATTTTAGTGAATTAAAATTTATTCACCTCTTGAGGATTGTTTGAAGAACTATTTCAATTTAATTACTTTCAGTTATTATCACCCTAATCTTCTTTTAATTAGCTTGGAAAGTGTCCTAAAAAGCCGAACAACAGTATCATGTAAAATCCATGCTCAGATGTACCACCAATAATTAATTTCACACCCTAACGCTGACCAAGATATCAGATGTCAAAAGAGGTGTGAGAGTAACATTTTCTTTAATAATAAAATTTTCCAAAAAAATCGGTGATCCCCTTTCTTAGTTTTAAATGCGTTTAAATGCACTAATAATTCCAATTTTCAGTCAGTTAATTGACAGAGTTATTAACAAGTAGCAAAAAGTGGGAGGTAAGGAGGCTAGTAAAAAATGCGAAAGACATTGACGCATTATTAATTTTCAAAGTGACGACCCACGATAATTTTTTTTAATTGCTTACAACATATTCATGTTGTCACGGACTTACTTTACTTTTACAGCAGATAGTTTTATCTAAAAATGTGTAAAACAAAAAAAACAGTAGGTGGAAAAGGAAAAAAAAGGAAAAAGTAACAAGGGGACAGGACAAAAGGGGAAAGGCAAGGTAGAAAAGGGAAAATCAAAAAGGCTTAGTGGAAAAAGGGGAGAAACGGGGAGGAGAAAAGGCAAAATGAGAAAGCGAAAAGGGGGGAAAAGGAAAAGATGGGAAAGAAAAAATAAGTATGGTTAAAGCGGAGGGGAAAGGGGGAAAATAAAAAGATTACAAGGGAAAGTAGGAAAAAAAATATAAAAAAAGAAGGGGCAAAGGGAAAGGGAAAAAGGTATATAAAAAGGGCAAAGAGAAAAAAGGAAAGGAGAAATTAGAAAGGAAAAATGAGGAAGAAGAAATAGGGAAAGGTAGAAAGAAAAAAGGAAAAAAGGTGGATGTGAGGCATCAAAATTTAAAGAAATTTAGTGAAAATGATTACTTGAAGACAACCCAACAAATTCTTAATATCTCTCGCAAGCTAAGTGTTAATCAAGAAACCTAAATCCCATTTTTTCGATTTTCCAATGTTAAACTTTGTGAAAGAAAAGTATTTTAGTCCTTATTTAATTTCCAATATAAACAATTAAAACTGTCTGTGAATGTTAAGATGAAAATCTTCACCTTAGAGTCCATTTTGAATTTTGTGGTTGTTTCAAATCCTAATTTATATTTGTCGATGCGTTAGAAACCTGACTGACTCGAGGGTTATTTGAAGATCTTGGGGTCTTGAAACCCAGGCTCGAGCCACGCACGGCAGCCAAAAATGCTCAACCACGTATAAAGTCAAGGCGCGCCACTTCTTAAAAAACTTTTTTAACTTAAACATCACAGGAAGTCGGTTTCCTACTATTAAGAACATTATCATGTGAAATCGTTTAACAAAAGCAAGCGATAATCGGCAAAAGAAATAGTTTGACAAATTTTTAAGGTTTGAAGTCTGTGAGTACAAACCTTATGAAGATGGATTCCTGGAAAGTTGAATGGCTGAGAAAGTTCATTTTGGGTCTTCGCAATGTAACCTCTTCTTGCATAGTCTCTGCTTTTAGTGTTTTTAATTAAATATTTTTCTTGCTAATTAGGGGTTTAATTAGCTGGCGCTTAACGGATTCTTTTTTCATGAATTGTGTTTATTTTAACTGAAATTTTCAACATTGGCAGCTATGACCCAAGCCGCGCCAAGTGAAAGGATAATTTTTGTAAAAGGAAGTATTAAGTTTGTATTTAATTGTAAATCCTGAACCTAAAATTTCATTCTGCCTTATTTGGCGCCCAGCGTGGGGCAAGTTGAAAACTTTTGACAAAAATAATGTAAAATTAAAGTTCTCTTGTCGATTACACAGGCCTACAAAAAAAGTGGGTTGTGCAAGAGATCAGAGTATGGTAGCTATACGTATTTTGAGACACTAAATACGAATCTGACATCAATTTTTTCCCACCACGTTAGGATTTTCCCCTAGACGCAGAAAACTTCCTAGCAATTTAACTTTTCTGGGTATAATTTACCCTCGGTATTAAAATCATCTGGAAGCAGATCAGGTAGGATGTTTTATATATTGCAGTGTGCAGGATAAGAATGTGAGACAAGTTTTCCGCCATCACATTGTGGTTTTCTCCTAGAAGCAGAAAATTCACTATGAAATCAGCTTTGTCGGGTATAAAATAATCCTCGTTGTTGAGATCGTCAAAAAAAAAGATTCAGCATGATGTTTCATATATTTTGGTGCGCAAAATACAAATCTGAGTCTAGTTTTCCGCCATCACATCGGGCTTTTCCCCTAGACGCGGAAAATTTCCTAGATGATAATCTTTGTCGGGTGAGAAATAACCGTTGTTATTGGAATCGGCTGGAAACAGATCCGAGCATGATACATTTATATTTTTCAATTTTAAGTACGAATTTCGCATTAGTTTTTTCCAAGCTTATTAGAGTTTTTCCCTAGGCGAAAAATATTTTTTAAAAAATCACCTTTTTCTTATATGAAATTGCTCTTAGCATTGAAATCATCTGTAAACAGGTAAGAGCATGATATATTTATGTATTCTGGTGCGCTGAGTATAAATCTATCAATGGTCTGAGCGGGCTGAGTACAGTATCTTTTCATATTTTAGATGCTGAATACGAATTTCGACTCAGATTCCCGCTAACTCTTTAAAGTTTACCCATAGATCCAAAAAAGTCCCATGAGCCTGGGAAAATTTAGAGCCGAATGAACGAACAACTTTTCCGATCGCGTGAATATGGTATTTAAAAAAATTCCAAAGCATTTTTGAGAGCTTCAAAAAATTTTAATTGATTAAAAAATATTTTTGCAGACTAAAAATATTTCATGGAATTTTCAAAGATTCTTAAAGATTCTGATACATTTTTATGTTATCTGTGCACCCGGGCTTTTAGAATCAAACTAGGTTCTTAAATCAAAAAAGCTCGTTAAAAAAAAAGTGGGACGCGACCAGTAATAGCCCGCGAAGCGAGCAGATTTTTTTGGTATATAGTAATTGCAAGAAAGGTGATAAACATAAGAAAGGTGAAAAATAAACAAGTGTACTCAAATAACGCAGTGGTATAATATTTTCAACTTTATAGATATAATGAGAAGGCCCTATACTAAAATTCGAAACGTGACTTAGTCTGTTTCTAGAGGTGTGCAAAAGGGCCAACACACAAATCAACCCAACAACCCGCATTTAGCGGGTTTTGTTATTGTTTTTTTTTTACAGGCTTGCATTTGATTAGCTTGCTATTAAGTTATATTTTACTTACGAACAGAATCAAAAACCACCACAAGCATGAAGAGAAGCGTTAGCACACAAATCTTCATTTTCGTATAGACACAGACAAATTATTTTTATAGAACTTCTCGCAATAACTCTGAATGGTTCTTATATATTTTTTGCTTGTATATAAGCTAGCTAATATATCATTATTTACGAAAATTCTCATTGACATGGAGGCCGCTGATTGGCCGTTCGTAAAGCGTATTCTTATTCATATAAAATAAACAAAATTTATGGCAAGATTTTCGTCTTCTTATTAAAAAACCCGAATGACTGTAGCCTTAATCATGAGATAAAGAATCTTTATTTATGTGGGTACATTCGATAAGAGACAAGATGATTGAAAAAATTATACAATAGATGAATTCTATGTAAATTTCTTTGTCTGATGAAATAACGCGATTAGTTTTGCCGTTACTCAGATATTTTGCAATATTGTTTTAACAAGCGAAGCTTCGGTGGAGATAAACTTAAATCAACAGAGATAATTTGATTTACCAAAGAAAAGGTTTTACTATTTAATAGAATTCTTTCAATTATTTAAAACGAATCTATGCAAGGGCATAATGGGACCCAACAAATCTCCATAAAACAAATTTGGAAAATCTATATTCTAAAGATTTGCGAAATTGATGTTTTATAAAAACTGTTTCCCCGAGTAAAAATGATTCGACCCGAGCTCGACTTGGTTATGTCATGAGTTCGTCTCCAAAACATCGATGTCTGGCTGCGTCACAAAACTGAGACGAGACATAAGCGTTTGACTTACGTTTATGGTCACGAGAGGTAAGACGGCGTTTTTTTGTCTCTAGTCGAACCTTGCCTTGGCTAAGAAAGGCCTATAACACTCTGCGTAAAAGAATGGCAAAATTTAGCGCCACCTACCACAATTTTTGTAACTAAAACCTTGTGAGCATGTATTAGTGCGCATGTATGCATACACTTATGGTTCAAATGTATGAAAAAAAATTTTAATTCAAGATAAATTAAATAATTAATGCAAAATCCATGATATACCAAAAAGAAAATATGTAAAAATGATTACAAATACTTTTTCGCACTAACTGCAAAGATATTTTGCTTTTTGTGTGTTATTTTCTGAATCTCTAATTAGTTCTTCCATTTATTGTCGATTAGAAATTTTATTTACACTTTCAAAAAGCAATTCTTGCAAAGGAAAACTCAGGCATATTTTGCAAATTCAAATTGATTACTTTCTGCAATCATAATAATGCATAATAAATAGTTACAAATAAGTCGACTAACACGCAAGTCATAACAACACATAACCTCACTTTGATAACAGTGCCTCTTGCCTCTATACGTCCCTCATCTTTAAGCAATTTGCGCCATCTACCACCACTTTTGAACTAATCTGCACCCCTCTGAGCCCCGCCTAAGTCCACTCTTCGGCCATTTCTATCACACATAGTCGTATAGGCCTGGCTCAGATGAGCGTGTCTTTTTGGACTCAGAAATGAAACTGTCAACAGACGCAAGCGATTAAAGTTGCTGATTAAAAAAATTTGTAATAAGTATATTAGTTATTTTTAATTTAAATATTTAAAATCAGTGGGTTTAAGCGAGTATAATCTTAAAAATGTTATTAACGAAAAATAAAAATTGTGAGTTTCTATTAGGATCTCGTAAGCCGAAAGAGATACGGAGTCATAAAAATTCTACTCAAGACATAAATATCTGTTTTCAAGACATAGAAAATTGTCTCCAAGACATAAATTAAAGTCTGTCTTCGTCTTAAAACTGAGGCATGCTGAAGTCGAACTTTTTGACTTTAGGATGTCTTGATTGGGGGCAATTAAAGTCGAAACGAAATCAAATAATTTTTATTTGGGTCTTTGCGTTAGCAATTTGAAATGCTTCACCGCTAAAATAGCTTTGAATATTTATTTATTTCAATTGTCTGATGTTTGACAACAATGGCTTTTCAACTTATGAAAATTTTTTATTCATGAATTTAAGAGAACACAATAGCCATGTCATGATATGTAAAGCTATCCCAAATAAAAAAATGATTATGTGTTTTGGTAATGTATTTTAGTAAGTGAAGTAATCTTCTAGTACCGGTAGGCAGCTTATATTTTTTTTTCGGGTGGAAAACTGTTTTCATAGTATGGCAAAAGATGCTTGCCCAATCGATTTTTTATTTAATTCACAAGAAAACTAGTTGCAAAGTTAAAATTTAAAAAAATGCTTGAAAGATAATTTTATTTTTGACCAAAATGTTAAATAATAAAGTTTCGTCGTATTTGATTAATGGTATCGTTTGGCCCTCGATATCGGTTAGCTTGTTAGTTGACGTCACAAATTTTCACACATTGGGAAAGGCTGGGGGTGTAACTGAAAGTAATCCTGTAAATAATCATAAAAGATGCATTATAAAGACATTAAAAGGTCCCTTTTCATTGATTTAAATTATTTTTGTAACTGTTCATAGTGGTGCCCTTCCGCTCCCCGCGAGAGGTTGAAAAGGTATAGGGGTTTTAATAAGATTATTTTTGTGAATTATAATTCTTCTACAGTTATTTTTTCTTTTAAGTCAGAATTGTAATTTTTTTTAAATATTTCAAGACAGAATCACACTTTATTATATTTTTTTTAGCTTAGGGATTATCACAGTAAAAACCATGTATTATATCAGGGCTAGTTTTAGGTATTACGATAAGAATCAGAAAAAACAATCTCGAGTGGTATAAGAATATACCGCTGGTGGGAACCCAAATTTATTTGTCTAAAACTAAAAATAACAGCACGAACATATTACATTTAGAAGAAAAACACGAAAAATATCATATTATAATGAAATGGATCTCTAGTTTTTACAGTGACCACACTATTTGGTCACAAACGTAGCATTACAATTTACTAGCCACGAGCTTCAACAATTTTTAAAGCATAACGTAATTAGGCACACAGTTAAAACACTAGGAAAATCAGAAATAAATGTTATAGCAGCAAACCTTATAAAGACTTTAAATGTAAAAATAAAAGCATTGGATACGTACAAAGTGCAGTCTAAAGATTTCCTCGTATTACACTGGTCAAGAAAATGTGATCTGTGTGCTCATGGAATGAGACATGTCAGTTTTAGAATAGTTTCTTGTGCTGAATCTAAACCTGGCCTCCGTTTCTTTGCAGCACGTCAGGTTTCCAAGATTTTGTAAATCAAAATTTTTTTTAAAAAATAACAAATCAGGAGATGAAATGTTGTAAAAAATTTTTTAAATAAAAATCAATATATGATTTCGATGCATTTTTAATGCCAAATTTAACTTTGGGCTTGTTTATGTGATATCGTATACAGTCGCCGAGATAATCTAGAAAAACTGAGGAAAAACAAAAAAAAACTGGTTTTACAAAAAACTGCATATTTAGCTAAATAAATTTTTTTCCTATTGTTTAAGATGTAATTTTCTTTTTTTTTAGTGCTTGAGAAATTTGAAAAAATACGGGTTGAGTCTATCACTATTCTAAAGATACATGGCAGAGAAGTTGTCTCTTTCTACATAGTTGCCAATTTGACGGGTTACACGTACTGAAAGCGAATCATTTTACCGCGTCTTCAAAATATTTATTCTTTATGTTGTTAGCTGTTGTTAAAAAATGATAACGAATTGCCGCTTATAATTAGGAACTTTTCCTCTTGCATGCTCGAAGATGTTGAGCATTTGGTTCATCAGTTATGAGACTTCAACAGTAGTCTGCTAAAGCGTTAACACTCCACTTACCTTTTTACCTTTTTACGATTGTAGCGATATCTTGATGAAATCTTTAAACATGTTTTTCTGTGATTGCTCCCATATTTTTTGTAAAGACGTTCAAGTGGAAGTGCATTATGTGAATGCTCAATGACATGTTCACCTTTATTTCCTAGAAGTTTTTCAACATTGTGACGATTAAGTATTTGTAGTTTCTGGATTTCCTGTTTCCTAAGAAATTGTCTATAACAGTAATTTTAGAATTTGATGTGAATTTTAATACGCATTCTTATTCAAGAATATTAGAATTTTGTACATTTCTTGTAACTCATGTTACATAAAATACTCACCTTTGACAATATGGTTTACAAAACTTGTTATTAACCATTAACATTTATTTACACTTACCATTTTCAAACAGTAGATGAGACTTTTTCCAAACGTAAATACTAAGTTTTGCTCGCTCGAATTCATAATAATACGCATAGAAATACTATGATCTCTTGTTATAGCAAGAATCTTAATGACAGTACCTCGATTATTCCTCAATTCTTACATTTTATTTTAATTGTGGATATAAAATGAAGCAAAAATTGATATTAAAAGTCTTTCGTGTAGAAAAATATTTTACTCTAAATTTGGTTCTTAGTATTAAAAGTCCAATATAAACAGTGCTTAGAAATACTAAATGTTGGTATTTTGAAATGTAAACTCTTTACTCACTATTATTTCTAAAATATATAATTCCTTATTCGAAGGAAAAAAGAAGCCTAATATTATTAATTATTAAAAGAAAAATATTGTTAACAAGCTCATCTTTATTTCTACTATTGACTGTTTCGTTAACATAAAATTTTAATATTTTTTTTTACAGAATTACTGAACCACCCAGGGCCGCACCAAGCGCCAGCCAAAGCGCCAAAACTTAGAACAGGTAATTTTAAAACTAAAATACAACCTAAAACAAATATTAGAAATTATTTGACGAAACGTCTAGCTTTTTATCTTCATATGATGTTTATTGGACGGATTCAGACATATTTAATTAAATAGTGCATAAACAAGGTAAAGTAAATGAATGTCACACAGGATAATCGTTACAATCATTGGTCACTTCAGAAATTTTCTCCAGTTTGGAAATTTGTGAAAAACACTGTGAGCGCCCAACAAAATTCTATAATAAATACACGGATAATCAATTTAATAAAGATTTAGATTACTAAAGTAAGTAAGGCTTGAAAGAGTTCTTTTATTATATTATTTGAATAATATTTTTATTTTTAGCTAGCCCTGAGCCTTGGTAAAATATCTTAGACCCAGAAAGGAGAAATAAATTGAATGCTCCAATTTATCAACAATAAAAATAAATGTATTCAAGTAAAGAGCTACAACGATGTGTCTCCTTAATTTTATAAACAAAATATGTTCGAACAATTGTTCCTTTGGCAGTCTACATGGGTATAGTCTCCCATGTTCTGAATCTAACTTGCCGCGAAGTGAGATCACAACATTTTCAGTCTTGCAGGTAAAGCATTGATTTCTACGATGCTGTAGGCACAATAATTCAGTCTTCTTATTCTCAGTCCATCGTTCCTGAAGAGGTCCTTCAGTCTTTGCTACGTTGACCCAAATAGGAGTGCCCAGAGTGTGGCAGTACTGAGGAGTGTTGAGCCTCTAAATAGGCTCAAAAATAATTAGTGTAGTGCAGTCTGGAGCCTTCCTAGGCGTGCCCAGAGAAAATAGAGTGCTATCCAGAGTCTTTAAATTGTATCCAGAAAGATGAAAAATAACTGATATTCTGGAGCCTTTAAAAGCACGTCCAGAAAATAAATAATTCAAAAAGGTTTGGAGCTCGTTAAAGCGTGCCCAAAAATAAATAATATGCGTTGCTCTAAAGCCTTTAAGGCGTACTCAGAGGACACCAGTAGCGCGAGGGTATTGTCCGGAGCCCTTAAGGCGTGCCCAGAGAAACGTGTGTATGCTCAAAAAGCAAATAAATCTGTAAAGAAAATTCTGGAGCCCGTGAGAGCGTTCCCAGGATTAAATACGGGTTAACAGGCCTGGAGCCAGGATATGGCGTACCCAGAAATAAAAATCTGTAAAAAAAATTCTGGAGCCCGTGAGAGCGTTCCCAAGGTTAAATACAAGTTAACAGGTCTGGAGCCAGGATATGGCGTACCCAGAAATATAAAATAAAAGAAAAACAAAATATACTCGGAGCCTGTAAGGCGTGCCCAAGGAATAGAGGCTGCAGGAGCCGGGACAGCGTACCCTGAAAAGAACCAAAAAGAGAAATATCTGGAGCCTGTTAAGGCGTACCCAGATTCAAAAACAACAGACCTTGATCCTTCTACGAGTTAGAGATGAACTCCGGCTCGGATGGATCGTCCGGTAGTGGACTAGGGTTTCCCGCAGTCCACCAGGAGACTGCCTGTTCGTATCGAGCT
>JAUELO010029851.1:0-10723 GCA_032357855.1 Amphibolips quercusostensackenii | reverse complement strand
CATCGCAAAAACATACAATATTTTTCCGAGAAAATATAGAGAAGCAATCGAAATATAAAAACACCGTAATAACATCAATAGGGATAATAGATATGGTGCCAATCCTATTTGACTTTCCGCCCTCCCAGGTTTTTGGAGAAAAAAAACTTGATTAGCCAATCAAGTTCGACCAGTCTCCACAGTGGGGGGTTCTGGCCAATCACAGGCATTGTACAGAGCACACATGAAGACAAAGACCTAAAACTTCAGTTTCAGGTTATCCCTCAAAAAAAGAACTGCAACATTCACGAAACGTCATCAAAATGTATAGTTTTATACGCGATTAAAATGCGGAACAAACCTTTAATTATTACAAATTCTCAAAAATATTTTGGAATCCCTTAAAATTATTAAGAACTCTCCATAATTTCTTGAAGTTCTTTAAAATAACCTAAGATCCTGGAAATCATTTACAATTTTTTTAAATTATGGAAATCTCTTAAAATTTTCTTATAATTGTTTTAAACATCCTAAGATCTGTAAAAAGAAATAAAATCTTTAAAAATAACTTCAAATATTCGAAAATAAATTTATATCTTTAAAAAAATTCTGCGAAACGACCCAATTGTTGTGAATAAATTCTTTGAAATTTGTTAAAGTTTAGAAAAATCTCGTGATATTTCATGAAATCTAGTAATACTCCTCGAAATATGTGAAGTCCTATATAATCCTTTCAGATTATTAAGTCCCTAAAAATTCTTCACAACATTAAAATTTTTTTTTCATTTTCTAAAACCCTTTTAAATCTTTGAGAATATCTTTAAATCTGATAAATCCTACATGAAATCTTTTGAAATCTCCCAAAATTTGAGGAAAATTTTTAAAATCACATGATATTTTTTTAATGTTGCGAAATCCTGTTATTTTTTTTTATATCTTTAAATCCCTTGAAATATTTAAAATTATATTAAATCCCAGTGCGCTTCCGTAAATATTATGTGTACACAAAGGGCCCAAAAAAATTAATAAAATAAGAATTTTATTCTGGTAATTATTTATTTTTTTATTAATTCTATCTAATCCTAATGTGAATAAACAATTTATGTGACTTAACCCAAAAAATTAAAATTCAGTCTTTATGCAGTTTAACATTGCGCAAAAAATGATTCAATGATTAATAAATCAGTTTACAGCATAAAAATCAATGAACAATTATTTTCTTTAAAACATTTAAATAATTTCTACTTCATATTTAAATGAAAATTTAAATTATTCATAAAGTTTTTAACTAATTTTAGAAAAAAATTCAAATCATATTTACATATAATTTTAAAATCTAAATTCAGAGACTCATTTTATAACATCACAAACAAACATTGACAAAAATTACCTGATTTGATTTGAGGTATTTTAAGTATAAATAATTTTTTATTATCCAAATTACAGCTAATATTCTATTATATAACCTAAAAGTCAATAATCAATTTATGTTACTTAATAAAGAAAAATTTAAATTAAATCTCTTTGCAATTTAATATTGTGAAAAAATTTATAAGTCAGTTTTTAATCAGTGCACAACATAAAAGGCATTACACAATTATTTTTATTAAAACATTCAAATCAATTTTTCTTTATATTCTTTTTTCTTGAAATTTTATTTCTAGTAATTTTAATTATCAATAAACTATTATACTAAATTTTAAAAGAATTGAAGCATAATATTCAGATACAATTTTAAAAATTGAATTCAGATATTTATTTAAGCATTAAGCTATAAATTCAAACATTTAAATAACTTTTATTTCACCTTTTTTCAATTCTAACTTTTATTTCTAAAAATATGATTTATTAGCACCATTTTATAATAATTTTAAAAAGAATTAAAACGCATTTATATATAATATTAAAAATTGAATTCAAATACTCGTTTTACAATAACAGACACGTTTAAAAAATTATATATAAAAAGAATAGGGGTATTTTAAATATAAATAAACCTTCATTATGCAAATAATATTTAATATTGGATTGCATAACCTTTTATTAATTCATCAATTTATGTTACTTAATTTTATAAAAACTAAATTTTTATCTTTATTTAATGTGATATTGTAAAAAATCATTTAGCTAATAATTAATTAATCATTTTGCAAAAAAGGAAGCAACTTTAAAGTCTATTGAAATATTTAAATAATTTTTACTTAATGTTTTTTGTTATCTTTCATTTATGAAAATTTAATTCATTGATATCCTTTTGAACTTATTCCAGAAAATAAAAGTTTTCATAAAATCAGTTAATAATTAAGTAATCAGTTTACGGCATGAAAGTATCAAACTATTATTTTTATTGAAACATTCAATAATTTGTACTTGAAATTTTCCTTTTTTTAATATTAACTTTCATTCATAAATAATTTATTTATTAATAAGACTTTTAAATGATTCCAAAAAATTTAAGTTTTGAAAGAATAGATTAATAATATTTTAATGATGATGAATATTAATAATAAAATAATTTTTAACATTATTTTTATTGAAACATTCGATTAATTTTCACTGTGTATATCTGAAAAAAATTTCAATGGCATTTTTAAAAAATTCAGTAATTCATTAACCTTTTGTACTTATTCCAGAAAAAATTTAACATATGTCTATATAATTTTGAAATTTAAATTCAGATAATCATTTCACAACATCGCAAACATTTAAAGAAATTATATAATTTTAATAAAATATTCAATTACATCACCTTAAAATAAATAATAAATTTATTTTATTTAATGAAAAACAATTAAAACTTAATCTTTGTGTAAATCAATACAGTCAACAAAAATCATTTAGCTAATAATTAAATAATCAGTTCAGAGAATAAAAAGCATTAAATAATTATATCTATTAAAGCATTCAAATAACTTTTAACGATTAGTTTTTTAAAAATTTGAATTATTAATAATCTTTTAAACTAATTCCAGGAAAAATGAAAACATATGAACATGTGTAACTGGAATAGGGGTATTTTAATAAAAATACATTTTGTTATAAAAATTATAGCTGATATTTGATTACATAACCTCAAAATATCACAAACATTTAAACAATTATATAATTGTAGTAGAGGTATTTTGAATAAAAAATAATTTATATCATACAAATAATAGCCAATATTCAGTTATACAATCTTGAGGTAGATACTCGATTTATGTTCGGCATAAAAAGCACTACAAAATTATTTTGATTGAAATATTCAAATAATTTTCACATTTTGTTTTTGTTTCTTTATTTGAAATTACATTTCGATACATTTAATTTATTAATGACCTATAAAAATAATTCCAGAAAAAATAATTAATTTATGTACCTAATTAATAAATTAACATTTGATCTTGATCGAATTTAATATTGTGAACAAAATTACTCAGTTAATAATTAATTTATCTCTTCGGGACATAAGAGGTGGTGCCACGAACGTGGACAATTTTAACATTATAGAGTGTAGACTCTACTCTAGTAATAGAAGTAGAAACATTGTACTCGATTCATACTATACTAGACTAATGCGCGCGCTCACTTTCATATTCGTTTTCATCATTTCCCTAATTTTTGAGTGACTATTTATTTTTTTAAAGTAGTGATAAGTCCAAAAAGAATATTAATACTAATAATAAATATAATTATGAATATAAATACCAATAATTTGTCTTTAAAAGTTTATCCTGCAAATATAAAATAGAGATCTACGAAAATTCACGGAATATATCATGAATGAGGGCGGCGTGGTGATGCAATTGTAAATATGAAAATATCTAAAAAATAAATTATGATACCATAAATACAAACAATACATCATCGCGGTTAATTAAGCAACACTTCTCCCTGCTTCAGGAAAGTAAATTGAAAAAATTGAAACTTTGATAAATTTAAGCCAAAAATTTCCTTTTTTAAATGAAACTGAGGAAATAATTAAAAAAATATTCACTTGTTCTCTTATTTTAATAAAGAATGTGGAGAAATGTGTCAAATTTACACCTTTTGTTAATAACGCAAGAAAAACAACAGACAAAAGAATGCAGTGAAATTTCATTATCAAGAATTGGCTACAACAATTTAAAATAATTATATAATTGTAATGAAGACATATGTTCAAAATATAAGTAAACTTCAATTTGACAGATTCTAGCTGATATTAAATTACATTAGCTTAATGTAAATAAACAATTTATGTACTTGACTAAAAAAAATTAAAATTTTAATTCCTTATTAACCTTTTAAACTAACTCCAGGAAATGAAAGTTTTAACAGATGCAGTTAATAATTAATTAGTTAACAATATAAATAGCACTAAACAAAATAATTTGTAATTTATATGCATATTTTTATCAACTTTAATTTACGAAAATTTTATTTATCATTTAAGGCCAACACACGCCAGGAAAATTAGAATCTGCTTCGAATTAGAATCACTTAACTTTAATAAAACTTTACGAAATTATAGTGCTATTTATAAGCAATATTTCATTATTTTTGGCCAAAATCACATTTAGAAAATTTAAAAATTTGAGGAATTACGTGATATTGAATTTTTTGCATTATATTTTTCATTAATTATTGACATTTTCTGAACCGATAATTAAATTTTGATGAAATTTTAAGGTAGCAGAGATAAAATTATACTTTTTTAAACTATAAAATTTTTAATTTCGAAAAAAAATTGACGAAGGCACTTCTGGTTCCAGCGATATCGTCATTTTAGTGAAACAAACCATAGAAGCTGCACACTTTGTGTTATCTTCTTGGAAAAATGTTTTTCATGCTCAGCGTGATTTGGGTTTAATACTTAGGTGTGCTTGAAATGAAAAAAAATTTTTGACTTGTGATGATAATTGTTATGAAAAAGTTATATTAAAAAACACTGAATATTATGGATTGCTTATTTGTAGAGGATATTACGGCATTATTATTACTCATTTTTATGGATAAGATGATACTTGATCAGAAAAATTTGTCTCCCGATATTATTTATTAATTTCAGAAGTACAATGTTTCATAAATTTCCATTGCGAACATCTGAAGTTAATAAGAAAAAATCATTTCCTAATTATCCTTCATATATGTTGTTAGGGAGATTTACAATAATTTAGTATGAAAAGCTTTTCATTTGGTATTATTTATTAATTTCATTAATAAATTGTATTAAAAGTTGTCATACAGTGTTAGCAGTGACATTCTTTAATGCCTGGTAATGCCTACCATGATCATTTGTTTATATTATTTGTTTCTGTATTTAATAATTATATCGAATAATATATTTTTAACCAAAAACATTACGGGCAATATAAATTAGGGACAATCAGGAGATAATATATTTTTTTATTTCAAATATCCACATAGAGAATTCGTTTACATGATTAATTTCTATTATTATTGAATAATATCGGAAAATATTTTTTTTTTAAAAGTCTCACTTTATTGATAACACTAAGTAATATTAATGGCAAAATCTCATGTAGAAATGATCAATCTATAATATTCAGTGTTTGTATATAGAACTTGTTTATAACAATTATCATAACAAGTTAACCATTTTTTTTATCTCGCACAACCCTGAGTATTAAACCTAAGTCACGCTGAGCATGGAAAATATTTTTCCAAGAAGATAAAGCAAAATTTGCAGCTTCTATCGTTTTAGTGGCCGCACTGGCAGAACAGCGTAGCGAATGTTCTCGCTAAAATGACGATATCTCTGGATCCAGAAGAGTCTCCACGAATTTTTTTATATTTAAAAGGTGATTTCATTATAATTTAACGGAAATTTGAAGAGGATATTTTTGGAAAATATTAAATCAATAATTTTTTTGGACTTCTTTCCAGAAAAAATTTCACAATTTTATATGGAAGCTTTTACAGCTTAAAAATCTATAATTTCATCTATAATACCTTTAAATGTCAACAAAATCCAAGCATCATTTCCGGAAGTGTAAAAAATTTAAAAAATCCTGCTTTAAGCAATTCAGTATGGCGTAATTTCCAAAATGATTTTTTTTAAATCTTTCAAAATCAAAATGTTTATTACATAGCCCTATGTTTTTACCAATTTTCTTTAAAATTCGAACGACCGCTTGCAGATTTTAATATTCCTGACCTGTACTAGCCTAGTACCCTTTAAAAAAATTTGTAAATATACAAAAATTTTGATAAAGGAATTCAGATACTTATTTTAAAACAGCAAAAACATTTCAAAAACGTACATAATTGTAACAGAAATATGTTAAATATAAATAAATTTTCATTAAACGAATTACAGCCAATGTTCAATTACATAACCTTAAAATAAATAATCAATTTATGTTACTCAATAAAGAAAAAATTCCAATTAAATCTTAATGCATATTTATTTTGTGAAAACAATTAATAAGTCAATATTTAATGAGTGCACAACATAAAAACCATTAAACAATTATTTCCATTAAAACATTCAAATCAATTTTCCTTTATATTTTTCTTTTTGGAATTTTATTTCTAAAAATTTAAATTATCAATAACCTTTCATATTAATATTTAAAAAATTTTAACATAATATTTAAATGTAATTTTAAAAATTGTTAGGTATTCATCTGAGCATTAATCTATAAATTCAAACATTGAAATAAATTTTACTTTACCATTTTTTTGTTAAGTTTTACTTTCATTTCTAAGAATCTGATTTATTAGTAACCTTTTATACTAAAACTTATGTTGCTAAATTTTATAAAAACTAAATTTTAATCTCAATTTAATGTAACATTGTGAGTTATAATTAAGCAATTATTTCGTAAAGAAAGAAACATTAAATTATAAAGTCTATCAAAACATTCAAATAATTTTTACTTAATAATTTTTTTTATCTTTCATTAATGAAAATTGGATTTGATGATAACTTTTTAAAATAATTCCAAAAAATATAAGTTTTTATGCAATGAGTTAATACTTTACTAATCAGTTCACAACATGAAAGAATCAAACTATCATTTACATTAAAACATTCAAATAATTTTTACTTAATAATTTTTTTAAATCTTTCATTAATGAAAATTTGATTTAATGATAACCTTTTAAATTAATTCCAAAAAATATAAGTTTTCATACAATCAGTTAATACTTAACTAATCAGTTTACAACATGAAAGAATTAAACTATTATTTTCATTAAAACATTCAAATAATTTTTACTTAAATTTTTGTATTAATTTTAACTTACATTCGTAAATATTTCATTTATTAATAAGATCTTCAAATGATTTCAGAAAATTGAAGTTTTAAAAGAATAAATTAATAATAATATAATGATAATATATATATTAATAAAGAAAATAATGTTTAACATTATTTTTATTAAAAAATTCAAATCATTTTCAATTCATATATTTGAAAAAATTTCTAATTGCATTTCTGAAAATTTGAGAAATTAATTAACTTTTCATAATGATTCCAGAAAAAAATTACACATATGCCTATATAATTTTTAAACATTATTTAGATGATCATTTTACAACATCATAAACAATTAAAAAATTTTATAATTTTAATAAAATATTCAATTACACAACCTTAAAGTAAATAAGCATTAAATAATTATCTCCATTGAAGCATTTAAATAATTTTTACCTTATAGTTTACTAAAAATTTAAATTATTAATAAACTTTCAAACTACTTTTAGAAAAAATAAAAACATATGTTACGTACTATAATTTAAAAAATTGAATTTACTTATTTAGCAACATCAGAAACATTTGGAAAATTATGTAACTGGAATAGGGGTATTTTAAATATGAATACATTTTCATTATGTACAAATTATAGCTTCAGTTACATAACCTTAGAATACCGCAAACATTTAAAAAATTATACAATTGTTACAAAAGTATTTTAAATGAAAAATAAACTTTCAGTATACAAATAGTAGCCAGTATTCAATTACAAAATCTTGAGGTGAATATCCGATTTACGTTTAGCATAAAAAGCATTAAAAAATTATTTTTATTAAAATATTCAAATAATTTTCACGTTATATATTTTTAATTTAAAATTGCATTTCGATACATTTAATTTATCAATGACCTTTAAAAATAATTGCAGAAAAAATTAAAATACACGTACATATCAATTAATCATTTTACAACAGAAAAATCAGTACATAGTTAACATCATTAAATCATTCAAATAATTTTTACTTTATATTTTTTTGAAAATTTTAATTACTAATAACCATTCAAACTTATTTCATTAAAAAAGCAAAACATATGTTAATATAATTTTTAAATCAGAATTCTGATATTCATTACACAACGTCACAAAAATTTACAAAAATTATATAATTAGAATAGAGGAATTTTTAACGTAAATAATCTTTTATTTTACAAATTATAGACAATATTTAATTGCATAACCTCAAAGAAAATAATCAATTTATGTACACAATTAAAAAAATTAACATTTAATCTTGATCTAATTTAATATTGTGAAAAAAATTACTCAGTTAATCATTTATTTATCTGATATTTTACGGCTGGAAAAGCAGATATAATTGTTAAATTGAATAATAATTAATAATTACAGATAATCAAGTACAGTTTAATTTCATTTTGATTAGTTAATTAATAATTAAAATTAATCTTCTTGATCGAAAATTCATCATTTTTGATAAAAATGTAACTGTTTGGGTATAACTTAATCTGAGTTGGTTGAGGATTTGATAATTTGCCAGAAAATTAATCGATTTGATTCAAAATTAATTTTTTTGGTTAAAAATTCCACCACTTTTATAAAAATTCACATTTTCGATAAAACATAAATCAATTCAATCAAATCAATTGATTTTGTTAAAAACTCATTTTTAGTAGAATGATAATCCTCTTGCTGGAGAATTTACATTTTTCTGAAAATAGAACTATTTGGTTAAATATTAATCTTTTTTACTTAAAAATTTAACTACTTGGTTGAAAGTTAAACTAGTGTGTTAAAAATTCGTATTGTTTTAAGATTTACCTATTTGGTTGAAAATTCCACAATTGTATTTTTAGAAAATTAATATTCTAGGTTTAAAAATTATCTTTTGTGTTGAACTCTTTTATTCAAAATTTATTTTTTCAAGATCTATCATCTTGGGTAAAAATTTATCGCTTTTGTTTGAATTTAACTATTTTGATGAAAATTATATTTTTTCAATTAAATATTAATTTTTTTAACTAGCAATGTAACTTTTTTATTTTTTATTTGAATTTATTTTTTCATTTGAAATTCATCTTTTCTTGGTGAAGATTCATGTATTTTATTTTTAAAAAAATTTTCTATTTAAAAATTAATCTTGGTTGAAAATTCATGCTTTTTGGTTAAAAATCCAACTATTTAGTACTTAATTAATCTGGAAATGTTGAGGCTTTAACATTATGGTAGAAAATCAAACTATTGTTCGAAAATTAACTTTTTTTTTAATTCATATTTTTGTTTTGAATGTAAATATTTGGTAAAAAAAATTAGACTGTTCTTATGAAAATTTAACTTTTTCTAAGAAAATGAATTTTTTTTTAATCGTTTTTCCGGGTTGGAAATTTAACCGTTTTGTAGATAATTCGTCTTTTTGGCTGCAGAATTGAATAATCTTCTTTAAGGTTGACGTATTCTGTTAAAAATTTACTTCCTTGTTGAAAAATTCGTCTTTTAAATTAAGAATTTACCTATTTTGTTGAAAATTAATCTTTTTAGTTAAGAATTCAACCAATTGATTAGAAGTTGAACCATTTGTCCAAAGTTTATTTTTGAATAAAAATTCATTTCTTATTAAAAAATTTTAATATTCCTTTTTAGGTTAGAAATTTATCTTTAATAAGTTGAGAATTGCATTATTTTTTGAAAAATGCATGTAATTTGTTGAATATTTATCTTTTTGGTCAAAAAATTAATCTTTTTTTGACAGAATTTTGTGCTACGTTAATTTTCGGGTGGGAAGGGAAAGGGTGAAAATAGCCTAAAATTGGTAACGTAGTTTATGGACGACCCCAAAGAGCTGCGTCAGGAGAAGAAAAAAGAGTTTGAAATTAAACGAGAATCTTAAAAGTGTCAGCATTTTTTCCCCTTTTTTTCATCCTTACTCTTCATCCAGTTCCCAGCGAAAGAAAACTTTATTAAGTTTGTCAGTTCTTTGACACGGGATACATTAGAAAGTAGTTTCTTTTCCCTTTCACAAGATTTATGGCAAAGGTAGGAAAGTGTGTCTAGAACTTGGTACAAAAATCTTTAATCTAGCTCTCTTAAAGCACTCTCAAACGTAATGCTCTCCTCTTTTTCCTTTTTCCACTGTGAGTGGGAAAGCCGACACTTTTTTTTTTAAGTCGTTTTTTTAATTTAAAAAAAATTGTTGACGTATTCGTCATACCTGGATCGAGAATCTATTTGGCTACGGAATGTTGCTGATGATTTTTAACCACTATGTTGTTTATTAATTATTAGAAAAAAAATTGAAGTGATGGAAAATCTGTCAACTTAGCCTCCCTGCGGCTAAGTCGACACCCTTTTTAAATACCGGAAATGTTTCCAGCGCCACCGCGCCGAGTATGCGTGAACTATGCTGTAGAAAGACATTTGCGTGTCAAAAGTATAACCGCAAATCCAGGCGGTGGCCACTCAATGCTTTTTAAATGAAGGATCATAGATGCCATCTAGCGTATACTTGGATCCCTAAGATAAGATAATCGATGACGTCACATCACTT
>JAUELO010029835.1:0-10724 GCA_032357855.1 Amphibolips quercusostensackenii | reverse complement strand
AGTGGCGCCATCTCTTGGTCAGGCCGGAAACTTATCAATCCACCCTCGTATATTACGTGATTAGAGTACTTTTTCCTTTCAAATTATGTACTAGCAATCCCTCCTCGAAGTTGTACCTATATGGTATATTTTATTTGTTTATCGTGATATATTGTTATGAGAATCGTGTACTTTTATTTTGATTAACCGTCAAATTTTTATTTGTTTCATTGTTTTCTTCTTACCTCCCTTGATAAGTCTCTTGGTGTAATTTTCTAAAGTTTTAAATAAATCTTTTTCAACTAATATAATTGAAAATATGAGTTTTTGTAATTGCTCACTACCCTCCCCTCCCACTATAGGTTAAGACTGAGCTAACATAGTAGTTTTTTGTAGACCCTACTTTTGTTTTGTTAATTTTGGTTACCGTTTTCTTATTTTGATATCTTATTATTTTCTATTATCTATTATTAGTCTATTTGTTTTTTACAGTTATTTCCAGTCACCTTATTTGCGGATTTCTGCTAACTTTCACCTTTTTTTTCTTTTTGGATTATTGTTTGTTTTGAGTAAAGGTGGATCCTATTGCTAAAGTCAGTAAGGTCCCCCCCCCCTCTTTTTTGCGTGTCCTGAAAAGTTTAGCGTTCAGTAAGTTTTTCGCTTTTGGAAAATGGATTCTGTATACCTTTATCTTTTCTAAGTCACTCTGGTCGAATTGATTTACCTTTGTCACAAGATAAAAGCGGGTAGTGCCCTCAGTGGATATTTCGATCATCTGTCAGCATACGCGTCAGTTTGTTTCTAGTGTTTAGCAAGGTGTCTGGATTTCGGTTGTATGACGACTTGTTAAAATAGTAAAAAAAAGTAGATAACTGGAAGTTGATAACCGAACGTACAATGTATAAAATTATGCAAAATCAAGTCTACGTAAGCATTTAATAAGTGGTTGGCCTATTACTGTTACCAATTAAAAAATTTAATCAAGGATTTTATATTAATAACCTGTAAACTGTCCTTGTTTCACACTATTCTTAATTCTTAATCAAAAAACTTGCATAGAACTTCTTATTCTTTTGATAAAACTACGAGGATCATCACTGAAACAAGAGTAATTTTATTAAATGAAAATTTCACTATTTCATTATTGTGTCGATAGATCTTGGTTCTAGCCAAAAATTTAACCACTTACTGAAAAATCAAAGTAGTTAATCAGAAATTCATTTCTTCGTAAATTAAAAAAAAATCGTTTTTCTTTAGTAGAAGACGCACAAAAATCCTAAATAATCCTCTTTAATAAAAAATTAATCTTCACTTTACTTCAGAAAAATCCAACAGAAATGGTTCTTACGACCCTGACTGCTTACATTTTATTATCCAAATTGACGATCAAGGCTATTTGCAGGCAACCCGCAAAACTGTTTTTAAACCGGGGTTCTGGTGTATATGGTCTATTTGATTTAAACTGATTTCTTTTGATTAGAGTCCGATGTACATTATTTAAAGAGACCACTAGATTTTGTTTTATCTATCAAAAAGTAGCGTTACAAAAAATGAAAATTCTAGATTACGAAATAAAAAAAAGCACTGAATAAGACATACGGATAGTTAAAAGAACTAAAGAGAATATAGAATAGGAAGAACGAGGAAAGAAAATTAAAATTCGGAACGAAGATAAGCCTGCGAAACTACATGCGAGAGAAAGAGACAGATTTGCTACAGTGCGAAGTCTCTTCTCCAAGCCCTCCTTACAGGTGATGCACTAGACGCAACACTAGCAGGCGCCAGCGTGGGCGTCCAGAGATTAGATAAGCAGGCTAGTCAAAATAGAGAGGAAAGAATACAAAGTAAGATAGGAACAAAATAAATACAAATTCATATACGAAAAATTAAGATAGGAAACTAGAGCTAGAATTTAAAGGGCCATTGAAATGCGATAAAGGGAAAAAGGATTCTAAATTGAAAAACTGTATCGATAAAACAGAGAAAAGAAATGATTCGATGATAGAAAAATTATGCGCAATTAGAAAAAGTAATTGGTATGATTTTAGAAATAATGCGTTAATAAATAATACTATTAGACACGTAAAAATAAAAAGAAGGAAAAATTAAGAATTTTCCGAGAAAATGTCTGAGGCATAGTCGAGTTTAATGAAGCAAAACAAGTGCAATTAGAGAATTTAATTAAAAAGAAAGTGAAAGGTCAGGCAACAGAATTACAACCAAACCACTTATCTAGTCATAAAATAGATGTGCAAGGTCATGAGCCAACTAAAGAAAAATACTATCACGTGTCACATCAAATAAGAGAATTTATGTATGAAGAAGTAGATAGACTTTTTGAGGAAAAAATTTTAGAACCTTCTAATAGTGATTGCTCAAATCCCATAATAATAAAAACAAACTAAATGGGAAATACAGATTTTAGTTAGATTCTAGGAAAGTTAATAAAATAACCAAAAAAGCATTATTTATAACTCCCATAATGTCTGAAATATTAGGTACGTTAAGATCATCAAAATATATGTAAAAAATAGATCTTTATTCAGCATATCAACTAATACCGGTGGACAAAGAATCTAAACCAATGGACAGAATAATAACCCCGAAATCATTAATAAGCTAATTTTGCTATCTTGATGGTATGATCATGGTGTCAAAAAATTTTAAAGAACATTTAAAATGTTTAGAAATTGTTTTAGATGAAACAAAAAATGCAGGTTCAACAATAGGTCTAGACAAATGTGAATTTGGTTGTTCCGAAGTAAAATGTTTAGGATTCAAAGTGAATAAAGAAGGGATACAGGTGGATGACGAAAAAATCAGACCTGTCTTCGATTTCCCAAAATACCTGTAGGCCAAGTATCAAGTAAATATCTGTTGTAAACTCTTTCGAAAATATAGCAAAAAGTAAGTATTCTTTGTTGAATTTTTCGGAAATATACTCACAATTAATATAATAGAAATTCATGAATATAATTTTGTTTCAGATTGAGATGTTTTCCCGAAGAAAACATTTTTTTAACAATAAATATATAAAAAGCGAATTTTTAAGCAACATTTATTTGAAAAATTTTTAAAACAAATATTTTTTTCACAACCGATAATTATATTAAAGGCCGTGTCTAGGTTGACCGCGATTCGGTGAGAGTATAACAAATATTTCCTATGTGCCTAGATAGTAGACACTTCGTTTATTGAATGCTCCCTTTGGAAAAATAGGTTACCTCCAAGTGTTGCATTTTGGAAACTACTTCATTAAAATATATATTTAATTTTATTTCTATGAATATTTTCAAATGAATTTAAAAAAAATCATTTTTACAAAAAAGCTGTAAAGGAAATTAAATTGAGAACAATAATGTTATACTTCATTATTTTCATTGAATGCACATGATTGATAAACGTCTGTTTAATGAGGCTGGCGAAATACCAATATTACTAATTAATTTTAAAGTCAATAGGAATTATCTAAATTATTATTTTTAGGCATAAAAAATTGGTGACTATTAGGATAATATTAAGTCCCTATCAGTCTCTGCCAGAAATCTTTCTTACTCTTCCTTACTTCTCAAAAAAAGTAACTTTCTTACTCTTTAAAAGAGTGTATTAATATTATAAGTCAATCGATTCCTTTCAAACCAGGAAACCTTTTATATTATTGCATTAATTATGAATTATATTTTTAAAAAAGTTTCACTTTAAAAAACCGTATTTTCAAATATTATATATTACTATTGCTTTCTCTCTCTTCAATAAAATGTATCAACATAATAAATCAATCGATTCGCCTTAAACTAACACATCTGCTCTATTCTCACATTAACTTCAAATTATAAGAATGAGAAATTTTTTAACATGATAATCAATTTTTAATAAAATAAAAATGACCATAACTTAGTTAATCTGTGGTAAAATATATTAATAATAGAGGTCAATCGATTCATCTAAAACCAAGTAATCTTTTATATACTTGCGTCAAGTTTGAATTATGTCAATTGAAAAAGTTTTACTATGAAAAACCAATTTTTAAAATTTTATAAACTGCTACAAAAAATGTAATTATTATTTTTAGAAATTCTTTAGTTAGTTTAAAGATATTTGCGATGAAAATAAGCTCTCAAAATTACACCAATTTATCTGCAACCGTTTTCAAGTTATCATGTTCACAAAAAAGTATTACATCCACATACACACATCAACATACACAACCACATCCACACCCACATCCACACCCACATCCACACACACACACACACAACTGTATATTTGATTAGAACATTGTATTAGATATTTATAAATTGAGTAACGTTTAATTAAATATATTTAAAAATTTGCGAAAATTTTACCATTACAAAGCTTTCTCTATGAGAAAGCAAAAGTGATAAAACATTAGCAAATAAAGGGAAAGTAATAGCTTTTAAATTAAATAAAAATTTTGAACGGACATTTTTTATCAAAGCACAGATTTTACTTCCAATTTACGAAATAAAAACAAAGAATGAGAAATTATTAGGTAACTGGAACGTGAAAGATATAAAAAAATTAAATATTAAAAAATAGATTTAAGTTAAAATTCTTTTTTTTGATGTCATGCACGTAAATAATTTGATTTTAATACCACTGATAACGACAAAAATGACACAATCACATACATTTACAAAAACAACAAAAATACGGAAAAAGATTTGATTTCAGGAAAATGAGCAGGAGACTTATATTAAAGTGCAAATATTGCCTCATCGAACTCGCAACCGAAGATTTGTTGCAGCACAACTGTAAAAAGTGGGTGGAACTATTACAACGACCTTTAGATAAAAAACCAGAAGAAAAAAGAGATCGGTTAAACGAAATCGACAGGCGCAAAAAAGCTGAACTTGAAAAAAAATGCATGAGGATTTGAAAAAGATTGGAGAAGAAGAACGACGATAGATTGCAAGAGGGGTTAGGGAAAAAGGACGAGACGTTAAAAATTCGAGAGCAAGACATGAGGAAAAACAATATAACATAAAGCTTAAGAAATGAACAGACATAAATAGGTTAAAAATAGAAATAATTTTGTATAAGGATTACATAGAAATGATAAAATTGCAAAGAGCGGAAGAAGAGGAAATTGAGAAAAAGGAATAGGCAAAAAAAATTAAAGAATTTGAGTAGAAAATGTATAGAAAGTATAACATTATCGTTTTTCTCTAAACCGGGGATTTATTTTATATTTGAAATTGTTTATAATTTAATTATTACTGCAATTTTGAGTATATTAAAACTGACAAATTATCTAAAAATATTAATTATTTTTAGTAATAGTGTTGTTGCATTTTAAACTTATATCAATGGTATAAATGATCATTGAGAAATTCGTTCAATCTGCATTTACTTTTTTCTGGACAGTAAATTGGAAACAACAATATTAATTGATTTTAATATCGATAGGACCTTAAAAGTGGCCCTTACCGTTCTAAGACTAAAATTGAGGATCTAACAAACTTAATCAAGCAATATTGATTTTGGCAGTAAAAAAATTTTATTCAAAATAAAATCATTGGATGGACGATAATAAAAGAATGGTGGATTCACTCAGGAGAGAGATGATTTCGTGCACTTTTATTTACTTGAAATACTCAAAAGGTTATTTTTGATATACAAGAATCATGCTCATTATCAGAGAACTGTTGGCATGAGATTACAAATAAAGTTTGATTTTTAAAATTGCCAAATTTAAATGAAATTGGATCCTCCTTTTATTCTTTTTTTCTTTTTAGAGATAGTGAGATACCAAAACTTTCTTCGCACAACTTGGTTTTTATCCTCAAACAAGGTGCAAAGTCGTTACAGGTTCCATTTTAGTTCTTTATTGTTTGAGTAATTAGGTTTTCTTTTTTAAAACTCCCAAAATGCAATCATGCACAACAAGTTTTTCACAATTGTAAGGTACAGAGTCATTACAAAAATGACATACATTCATATTTATAAAAAAATTTCGATAGCGAATGCAACTGTGCACAACAAGGTCCTTGTCGTTATAAGGTACAAAGTCGTTACATTAAAATTGTATCTACAACGTTATCATTTATACCTATTTGGATTTTTCTAGGAAAATGCAACCATGCACAACAAGCTCTTCATTGTTAAACAAGGCAAAAAGTCGTTACAATAAAAATTGCACATGCTACTAATGAAAAAAATAAGCAAAAACAAACAAAAAACTTACGTTTAACTAGCTAAATTCCGAATGAATTTAGATAATTAAGGAGACGAAGGTTTTTCTCGTTCCGTGAGGAGAATCCTTTGAAAAAATCGTCCTTATTATAACGCCTACATCATTTAATATCAATGACAGACTAGTGATTAAGAGGGGGAGTCCTTGCTCGTTGACCCTCGAATAAGAAGTCCGTGGTGCCGATACTAGAATCGATATATAATAAGGTGCATTGGTCCCACGCCAACTCTACTTATTAGCTAATGGTGCGCGCAATCGATCGCATGATCGAACGATTTCATAAATCATCCCTTCGTTCCACTTGCTTGCGCATTTTCAAGTCAGGGGCGTATCGATATAAATATTCGCCCGCAGCTTTATGATTGAATTCTAATTATGAAAATAGAAGGGACCGTCTCAACAGGAAGAAGGAGAAAGAGAGAAAAGGGGATTAGAAAGACTCAAACTTATTAAAGACAAGAAAAATGAAAAAGAATTTCAAAAAATGAGGGAATTTTTAAAGCATAAATGACAAAAATATAAGGCGGGCATATCTGCAAAGAAGAGAAGCGAGAAAAAGAAGAAGAAAAAATTAGAGTTAGGACAGAACAGGAACTTTAACATAAAACAAAGCTGAGAAAGATGGTATGAGAGAAAAAAGAAGGAATGAAAAAACGCAAACACAAAAGTTAAAAAAAATAAAATTGATCTTTAGACGATCATGAAAATATCGCAAATATCCTTAACAGATTATGAGACAGAAATTTATATAATGATTACTTTTGAATTAAAGTAAGAATAGAATTTAGATATAAGTTACTTTTTAGCTAAGAAACAATAGAAAGCAGAATTGCCGTAAAAGACCTGGAAATTTAAAAGAAGAAAAATTGAATAAAATTAACAAAATAGTTAAAAGAGTTCACATTTTGTTGAAATATGATAAGGAAAAGCAGGATTTTAAACAAAAACTATTTTTTTTTTATTAAAAATTTTTTTTGAGGTAGAATTTTTTAATTTTCTTTCAGGCAATAAGAAAGATGGATAACATAAAAATCATGGAATGCCGTTATTGCAGAAAAATGGTTCCGGTGGAACTCTACATATTCCACCACACATACTGTGAGGAAATGTCGAAGCGAACAAAGAACTGCCATACAGGTCTGGATTCGACTAAAACAAAATACCAGAGAGGCGGTTGAGTCAAAACTAATATGAAACTTAAGAAAATTCTAAAATTAAAATGTGAGAAAGAAGAACTGCCACAAAATTATAAAAGGAAAAGAAAGGCTAATACTTAACAGAAAAAAAAACAAGGCGACAAAGATGAACAGGAGAACGATACATATATACAGGTGAAAATAGCGGAAGGAAAATCCTGGCCAAATTTCAATTCTAAAGCTTTGGCCCCTGAGGGACGAAGCTTAGGAGTAAGAAGACGCCCCACGACAGGGCTTACTATCCAAATTCTCGCCAAGACTTATCAGTCTTGTGCTGCCTGACCCTTCAGTGATCCGCTAACCTTTCTCGCACGCTATACGTGCTCCTACGTAATCATCCCCTGGAAATCCGGGTCAACCTAATGCCAAACCGCAACTACTTAACTTACTCTCGGGTCAAGTAACGTTGTCGAGATTTAACATCGCTCGGGGGCCGCAGGTCACCCCCTCTAAACTGCAAGTGGTTGAATTAACCCCCTTTTGTTATATAAATGTCAAATGATTATTGACTTTAACTCGTTCTCGATTCTCCAAATTCTTCACCTTTCCTTAATTTGCGAGATTCCCCTTACACCATGTACAGATACTATGAGAATAAGGTAACGATAGCTATCATGAAACATGCCTCAATTACGAGACAGTTTCAAATCTGAATTATAAATAATTTAAAATAAAATTTTTGTATCTGAATTATTATATTAAGGAGTAAAAAAGTTAGGCTTTTAATCAATATAAAATCAAGTATGGTTCTAAACTTTTAAACGCTAAGAAATAATTTTTATTATCTAACCTCTAGAGTCAAAAAAATTGACTGCCATTTATCTGAGTCAGAAGGCTTAATGCCTATTGTTTATTTCATCCCATGTATTCACATATTTTAATTATTTCACATGCGTTTACAATTTTTATTTTATTTAGATGCAACTTCATTTATTGATCAGTTGTTACATAATATGCACACCTCTTTAACACATTTCGTGTTTCTGGAACGAAGAAACAGGGGTGTTTCATATTGACGGACGCGTTTTTAACGCTTGCTCCTATTCATGAAACAGAAGTATGTATGCAATAAAATGTTTTTCTAGTTATAATAATGTAGCCTATGGTATGTTATTATTGTATGATAGTTAAACTTTAAGAAAAACAAATTAATTTTCACCAAAAAAACGTATTCTTAACAATATAGTTCAGTTTTTAACCAAAGTGATGAATTTTCAAATAGAATGATGAATGCTCAACTTGAATAATTAGGTTTTGAAAAAAAAAAATATTTTTCAACTAAAACGATGAATCTTTAACTGAAATGGTTGAATCTTCAACCAAAAAGATGTCTACTCAACCATGGAGGTTAATTTTCTACAAGCAAATACGAATTTTCAATACAATATATATGATTTTGCAACCAAGTTGTTGAATTAGCATCTGAAAATTATGAATATTTAACCAATAGTTGAATTTAAAAAGAGATTAATTTTTTACAAAAAATGAAATAGTCAAAATACAAGCTAGTTAAACAAATTATTTTTTACCAAAAAAAACTGAGTTTCAACCAAATAGATCAATTTATAACCAAAGTGATGAACCTTTTGCTGAAATAGTTGAATTTTATACTAAATAGATGCATTTTTTATGCAAATGGTGAATCTTAAACTGAATTTATTGATTTCAACCAAACAGATGAATTTCCAATCAAAATAATTAATTTTCCACAAATTACATAAATTTTTCACCAGATAGTTTAATTTTTAAATAAAGAACATTAATTATCTAGCAAAGAGTTTGATTTTTATCCAAAAAGCATATTATTATTCAAAAATTGAATAATTAAATTTTCTGTTTTAAAAAACTAATTTCTAATACAAAAAAAATGTATGTAGTTGTATTTTCAACTAAAACGAATAAATTTATTTTCAACGATCAATGTAATATAATTCAGTTTTAACCGAAAAAGACGAATATCTAACCAAACACATGGAGGTATTATTAGAAGCCTAATGAAAGAAAAAAAACTAAAAAAATACTTATCCTAATATATCATTTACACTTCACTTTGACCATGTTTTCTTATTTTTCACCTACCTACCTAACATCCATTCCCTATAACAAACATTTTAGAACAAAAATAACAAAAACTACCGTTTATAGGTTGGATTTGTCAATTTTAACGAAAACTCTTATTCAATTTATTTATGTCCATGAACGATTGAAATAAAAGTTTACTGTACTTTTTACTTCAATATGATATAAAATATAATATGAAATAAGACACATTAATATCAAATTTACATGTATTATGGAAGACCGGTACAAGAGTCCAAAAGTTGTTTCATAATAGGTACATATAGGTCGTTCCACTTTCTACATATAATAAGCTTAGACTAAATTAAATTTTTAATAGACGTTTTGCATTCGGAAAATATCAGCACATTCATTGATACAAACATTTTATAAATATATTCTGCTATCGTATCAAAATTAATAAAAATCTCAAAACTCTTCAAAACTTGTCTCATGATAGGTTTATATGAAAGTTTGTCACAAGGACAACCGCGGGATTTCGCTGGAAGCGAGTGCCAATCTGAAACACTGCACTTGCTACCAGCAAAATCGCGGTAAAATTTCAGCTGTAACCATGTCTCACGACCGTTAGATAGGTGTTTACAGTCTGTGACGGATTCAATACGATGATCCAGCAAAAGTCTCGTGCACTCTGAGGACACGGAGCGACCCAAGGGCAACCATCTCTTGCATTTTCCCTGCAAGTGTCTCAGCATTTTGTTGACACGCAGGGATGCTTTTTAGGCTATTAACCAGTGAAAGCTTGGTACCTCTAAGAGCGTTAATGATCAGGAAAATTAGCTTAATAGAATATCTTGGGTTTAACCTCGCAACTCTGTTATGAGGTCTCTATACCTTTCTTTCTTCTCATTCTCTTTGGCTATAAAATTTTTGTCAGATGGTGCCGAAAATTCGATAACGAACATAATTTGTTTCTCAAAGTCAAGAAGAGCTATGTCAGGCCTCGAGTGTGCAACAGAAACAATCGTAGAGAACATGAAGTTCCAGTATATGCGGCACATTTTATTCCTGACAATTGACTCTATTTCCCCAGGAGCGTTTGCCGAAGCGGTATTAGGGCTCATGCCATAAGAATAATAGAGATTGTAATAAGGCACTCTTAGTGCCGCATTGTGCCTTTGGATGTAGGTCGTTTCCGTATGAGTTAGACATTTAGATAGTACGTGTCCTAGATGCTCGGGGTGTGCATGACACACTCTGCAGCTATCATGAGGAATGTTCTGGCTGAAAATATGGCGACGGTATGCGTAAGT
>JAUELO010029821.1:0-10724 GCA_032357855.1 Amphibolips quercusostensackenii | reverse complement strand
AATATTATTTATTAAGGTATCAATTATATTTGAAATTGTTTAGAAACATAAAGTTTATTTGTCGCTAAATCGACTGTTTCGAAGAAAATTGTCTGAAGATAGATTTCCTAAAGCAGTGTATCAATTATCTGGTTCTTCTGTAGAGTGATGTAACATTTTCGAACTGCCGTATACAGTTTTATCGGCAATGTTCACGCGAAGATTGTTAGGAGATGTAACTTGGTTTTTCTTACGTAAGGTTACATTCAAATTAGTCCGCACGTCAGTTATTCTGACTGATCTTGACATTTTTTCTAAAATTGCTACCAGCTGTATTAGATATCTATCTAAAACATCATGAAAAATGGAAAAGCTTATTTTGTCGATTCTAGGTTTACTTAAAAAAAAGAAATCATGAAATTTCATTCTATTTTTTTTCTTGTAACTTATTATTATTTTGGTAATAAGTACAAAAAACACGAGATTTAGCGTGCGAAATAAGGTGAAAGTAAGCTTTGCATCAAGTAACATGAATAAATCAAATGGAAAAAAGGATCAGTTGTTAGTTAAGTAATAAAATAAGAATAATTTTTTAATGCCGATTATATAAAGAAATACATTCTTGTATCAAGATCACACAACCGTCATGATTTTCGATTTTTCTGAACAGGAATGTTGAATTAATAATTTCTTAACACTTTTTTTTGAATTAAAATAACATTTGAATTGAAAAATCAATGATTTTATTCTTTTATAATGTAAATCACAGGCTAATAGTACGGAAGAATAGTAATTATTACTTGTACATATTTCTAATTTACAAAGTAAATTGTGTAAGTAGAGCTCTTATTTCAGTATTGAAAAGATTAAGATAATCTAAAAAAAGTAATTTAATTTTTTGTGATTTGCAGCGTTTTGGGAAACACTTAAACATGTTCTAAAGTAAATTTTTATTTTGCAGCATTTTATGATCGAAATTTCTACTTTTTATAATTCACCTATGTTGAAAAACGTAGATTATCATTTTTGCAAAGCTTTTGTTAACCTTGAAATACCTCCACAGAAATGACTTTCTTATTTAAATTTATTTAAAATAAGTAAATGATCAAACAAAGATTAACATTATTGATGATAAAAGTTGTTTTAAAAATCTTTTTGTAAAAGTGTTTCATTTTCAACGTTTTAGAGTATCTTTGTGGAGAAGCTTATTGATTTTGCATACAAAAAATAAACAATAAAAAACAATTTTCATTTCCGAAATATGAATTTAGTTATTATTTATACAATTAAAAGTTTAGGTAAGGTAAAAGGGCTGTCGTATGTAGAAAGCACGAAAGGTACACAACTAAGTAAACTTTATTTTGTCCGAAATTTTAAACAAAGGTAAGAATACGCATTGCATATAAAGCTAAGTTGGCTTACGACACACCACTTTTATAAAATAAATCGTGGTAGCCTTCTAACATTTTTGCCTTTTCAAGAGTAAGATTATACTTCATTAATAAAACCTTATGGCAGTAAGACATTCTTGTAACTTACACTTTGCAGACTTCGCTTAGATGGCGATAATATCACAGTTTGAGAGAACATACTTTTTATAATAAAAGAATTGTATGATGTAGCGCTAAGGACGAACTATAAGAAAAGCAGCACAAGAAGTTACTCTATCACATCCATTCTTTTGATATGTGATGTTTGACTTCTTAACCTAAAGGCACATTAGACTATTTTGTACAATTCTGAATGCAGACTTCTTTAATGTTCTTAGGTTTGTTTTAAAGTAAAAACTTTTTACTTCTCTGGAAAAAACGTGTTTGATGTTTTTGAACTTTTTTTCTAAAATCTGCTAGTGGTATTTAAATAATTTGACCTGAGCAAAATAAGGTGTTTTTAACATCTGAAGGTATAACAAAACTTTAAAATCGGTTAAGGTTTTCTGTTCGGTTTTTGAATTCAAAAATTTATCAAAGTTTCCGTATAGACAACGCTATTATAGAGAAATTGTTTTTGGTACATTTCTTAATAGCAAAAAGCTACAAAAAATAGAAACATTAAAAAATAGATCGATTAACGTAAGACAGGCCTTTATTCTTCGCTGCTTTGGCTAAGTTGTCCAACCATTTCTCAGAAGATTGAAGTCGTTTTCGCACGGGCGCATCTTTGGATGCGCTACGTATCTGCAAAAAAAGTAGGATCATAAGGTATATATCAGAACCGTAGGATTGATCAAAATTACTCTTAAATAGGCACATTTCATGTAAGTGAATATTCCGAATATTGTTACTCATCGTCTACTGTATCCGTAGTTCCTTCTTCAATAACTTACGGAGAAAGAGTAACTATGTCTAATGTGTCAGTAGAGAATTCTTATACTGGCGTCGCAATTCTCTTATTCAGCAAAATCTAGATATTAGCTGTCTTTAAACAAATTTTATTAGTCTAGATATTTAAACCTGGAGAAGCAGACTGTATGGACAAAGGTGCAACCAGTTCTTACTCCCTAGAATCCATTTAGTCCTTCAATTATTCACGCTTGAACCTATAAATAATAGGTAATGTTTAATATTGATTTGGGATGAGTAATTGCACGCAGTTACGCACTATGAGGCTCAAGATCCAAATTTAAGAATGCTTCAATTTTTAAACGAAGTTTGGAGCTGCATCTTTTTTAACGCTTAAAGCTTCAATAAGATAATTTCAAAGTTTCAAATTAGAAAGCATCTAATTTTTAACGTTTTTAGGAAAAAATTTAAAGTTGAAGGTTCTTAATATTGAAACTTGTTTAATTTTTAACGGAAATCACAGTTTTTACGAAAAAAATGTATCCAGTCACTTTAAATACCACTTTAAAATATATGATATAATACTTATTAATCACATTTATCATCTTGAAATTTCTACAATTTCAATTTATAATTATAGTTTTAAATGTGTAATTATGAAACAGTTTAATTTATTTGCTTCAAAAGCAGGTACGTCAAAAAAAATTCGTTTTTTTTAAATTAAAGGATCTTTTTTATTACTGAAGAGAAAGGTGTGTTTTTTGATTTAAATGCATTCAGGTTAAAAATCAAAATTTACTATTTATTTGTAAAAATAAGCATTCAGTAGCAGAAAAATGTTGTTAAAAAAGAAATTCGATAACCCGGAAATGATCATGTTTTTGCTTTTAGAGGCCACCCTGATATATTTTAGATTGAAATTAAGAATTAGAATGTTAATATAGTACAATAATTGTAATTGATAGCCTCAATAATTTACAAATTTTAAAATGAAATCTTCTCGAATTGATAATAATTTCAAATTCGAAAATTAAAAATTCCAGAAAAATTTTACTATTAAATCTTTAAGAATTACAACATTTAATATTAAATGTTTTGAAAGTCGGTTTTATATAAAACAATTTTAAATGCAAATATTCTAAATTGTATGGTGTTTATGTTAATCATAGAAATTCTTCTGGTTCTTAAAATTCTTCAAAATCGAAGAATATCAAATTAAAAGACTTGATAGTTGCACAATGCCCAGTTTAAAATAATGCAGAATTAAGAAAATAATTGTCCAAATTCGAGTCTTAAAAATGAGCAGATTTTAGAATTAGGCATTAAAAAGTAAATTATTTCTTATTTAAAAATAATTAAAAATATTTACCATTTCAAACTAAACTTAAAGAATGAAAAGAATTTCGATTTAAAATGCTTAAGTTTGTATAATTTCGAAAATTTGATTCATAGCGATCTTGATTTTATATTCCTTAATTTAATTTTCGATTTTCAATATAATAGATTCAAATTGTAGAATTTTAAGTTGAACACATAAAACAATAGAAGATTTAAAATTAAAAAATATTTTATTGGAAGATTTCAAGAAGTGATAATAATTCTAAATAAAGTGTTTAAAATTGAACGACTTAAGATTAAAAACTTAAAAATTGTATTGCTGAAATCCAAAATCGATCAAAATGAAACTGTTCAAAATTGATACCTCAGTATTTGAATAATTTTTAAAATTTTAAAGAAATACAATTTTATAGTTCTGAATTTTCATGTTGAACGCCGAATTTTCAATTCATTTCTTACGTAAGTTTGAATTTTTCGCATTTAAAATCACTTGATTTTGAGATTTTTAAAAAATATTTCAATTCCAAATGTTTATAATCCAAACCTTTTTCTTCTTGGACTGTGAAAATGACCGTAAATTTATTTTTTGATCTTAGAAGCAATTTTTTTTGGATCAATTTTCTTGGTGGATTTTACTTATTCAAGTGATTAATAAAATTATTTTCCGATAAATTGAGAAGCTTTGTCTTTGAAACAATCAATTTAGTTTTGAATTTTAAATTGCCAAATTTTAATCGCTTCGGATTATAATATATTTAAATAAAAAAGTTTTCGATTTATAATTATTCAATTAAGAATGTTTTTCATTAGAAATTATACAATTTCAGTTACATTGAATTTAAAATAATCCACTTTTCTGAATTCTAATTTGAAATTATTTAATTTTAAACATTTTAAAATTCTTCTATTTTTGAAATTCTAATTTGAAATCGTCAAATTTCGAGATTCTTAAATTCAAAATAACCTTTTTTAAATTTTGAACGCTTTGAATTAGAAATGATACAATCAAAACTTTTTTATAATGAAGTTTTCAAATTAAAAAAAATTTAGTCCGTGATTTTTCAATTTCAAGAGCTTCTTAATTAACCCTTTCCCTTCACACTCTTTTTCGCTCAATCCCTACAAACCTGGATTACGCTAACCTACAAACTTTGTCGGCTTATATCTCGAAATGAATTTAATTAATTTCAACGGTTTTTTATTATTTGAAGCTGTTACATTTGTAAAGTTTTAAATTTAAAATCGATAATAATAATAATTATTATTTTTATTTCAGGCGTTTTCGATTCAAAAATATTATTTTAAAAATTTGAGAATTTCCTAATATCTCAAACTATGTTTTCTAGCGTGCGTGCGCGTGCATTTACTAGTAGTTATCTTTTAAAGTTATAAACTTCAAACAACGTATTTATGCACGCTGCTATTCAGCTTTCATTGTGAAACAATGATCTATGTATGACTAATTCTTTTTTTAATTTTTATAGAAAAAAAGTATATTTAAATTTCCAGATCGGTTGATCTAGAAACAAAATCTGTTAATAAATGTGCAATTTCTAATATCACATGACAGCGCCGTGAACAAGAATGTTAAATATAAATTATATAATTTTCAAACGTTACACATTTTTTAGAGATTGCAAATTTAAATACTGGGTATCCTAAACTAAACATTTGTTTATACAAAGCCTTTTGAATCACAAAAACTTATATTTCCAGAGTTTTAGTTTTTTCTTTCTTTTAAATTTAGGCCTTCATTGAATTGAGGTTATCAGGATTCGTTAGATTAAAAATTGCACGACTATTAAGGCTTTGAATAAAAATAATTATATTTCAATGACGGTTCAAAAATTTGCATTTTTTAATATTTTGATGTCAAATTATTGATTTATAATATTTTTACATGATAAAAAGTCAAACTATTCAAGGTTTCCAGTTAAAAATAAACATATAAAAACATGTACAATTCTTTGATGTCAGATGTTTTCAATATGAAATGGTTCAAATTTGTAATCGACGACAGTATAAAGTTTTAATGTGAAATCATTGAAACTCCATTAAAATAAACTAAAAATTCAACTGCTAGGAATTTCCAGTGCAAATCTTACAGCATTTCCTCCTTTAAGGCCATGCGAACATAACCTCAAAATTTTGTTTTACATTTTTTTTCAAATCCAACTTACGTTTACGCGAAACGCGATATCAAGTTGAAAATTTAAGAGATTGAATAAGAAGCACTAAGAAACGTGTGTCTGGTCCTAAATCTGAATAATTATGAAAAAAGCAAAAAAAAAAATTTCACATATGCTGGAATGGCCTTAGAAACTTTGCCTGAAATTATTCTACCATAAAAGTATATAGTTTTAATTCAGAATATTAACATTCAAAGATTTTTCAAACCTACTGGTTTCAAATCGCAGAAATTTTAAAATGTACTTTCACTTATATAGTAATTGGATAGATTCTTCTATTAAAAATTAATTAACAATTTTTCGATAATTTTCTACAATTTGTATTAGATGGAATTTCGAAGTAGTATGACAGTTTTTGATTACTATGTTAAAACGCACTTAAGCGCGAGGATTCTTTTTGACTTTAATACGTGCTTTTTTGTTATCAAAAAATGTAGAAAAATGGAAATTTAAAGTTGCTTATTTGGTGAGCAAATTTCCTGTTATAAATTTCTATTTTGGTACTTCTCTAAAAAACTATTGTTGGCCTTAAATCTGAATTAACAGTAAGGCGTAAATTTAAATCAATGAATTATAAATAAATTGACTGAATTAATAAAAAAAATAGTATTGACAAATAAGTATTGTGAAAAACAATTTCCTTCTTATTTTAGTTCTTATGAATTTTAATTTCATTTTCATACTATAAAACAATAAAGCCTAACACGTTTTAAAATATTATCTTTATTACCTATTCAAGTTGCTAGAACTGAATAATTGTAGTAGATAGATTTGCCTGAAAATAATATTGTGTGTTAAAATGTACTCGTCAAATGTATTACTTATATGAACTAAAATACTTCGTAATTGAAACTCCACTATTATTATTTGCTAAAATATTAAAAATTGTCTCCATAAATTGAACAAAGATGGAAAGTTTAAGCCTCAAGTACTCGCGCACGCGGCATAAGACTGCATTTTTTGCAGTGTGAGGAACTCTTTATTTCGAATGGAACTGACCAATGTACCCTCTAAATTTTCAAGTCAAGCCACAAGACACACGACAGCACCACCTTCAATTTTTCAGTCATCACTTAAACGCCATTAAAACCCCTAAAATGCACCCCTATCACTTTTAACGAAACAACTCAGAAATGTCGTCATGTAAAACAGCTGTAAAATTTTTAAATAAAAAATAGTCACAAGAGCCACCCTTAGAAAACTCCAGATTATGTTTTTAACCCCAAAATAATATTCAACAAACCCCAAAAACAACCCCCATCATTTTTAATGGAACAATTCAACAATATCGTCAGGTAAAACAGCTGTAAAATTTTTTAATAAAAATATGTCTGTTTCACATGCAAACACTTTCGAATTGTTTCATTAAAAGTGATAGGGGTTGAATTTTAGAAGTTGTTTAATTTTATTTATAGGTTCAGCGTACAAGCTGGGACTTCAGGCAGGTGGCCCTGAATCCTTCAATTGATAATGTTTTTCAAATTTTGTGTTTATAGTCATGGTTTTCGGATGAAAATTTATCGCCGGATCGAATTTAAGCAACTGCGTTTTTAAAGCTTTTATAGTTTTCGAGATATTATCCTCGAAATGGAAAAAAAACGTGCCTTGGCCATTTGCCGCAGCGCGAGCGCTACTTTGACTCCAAAAGGCGCGAGTACTAGAGTGTTCAACTTTAGTAGAGTCGAAATATTAAAATTTTTTATAATTTCTTAAGAATACAGAAAAAACATCATACGACAGACTTTTATACCAGGTTTACCGTCAAACAGCAAACTACTAGGTGCATCAAAATAATAACTGCAAAACTGTTAAAAAAATTATGCAGTGGAACTAATCCTGGAGGATAAACTTTACGGATTAAGAGATAATATAAAAGTGTGAAATACTTACTATTGGCATTCTTCATTTCCAACATATGTAATTATAATAATAATACAACCTTGTACATCACACGCGATAATATTAAAATCTAAGCAAAGCTCTCTTCAACGATTTTATTGTCAACCAGAGGACCAACGACCACCAACGGAAAGACGACATAAGCTGCGGGTTTTTACGTATTTTTAACCACATTTGCCGGCGCGATTATGCTTTTGTTTTAAGGATAGGTTGAGAAATTTGTTAGATGGTAACGAAATTTCTATCTATAGTTTCAAACTACTCCTCAGCTATTTTGAAATTATAAAACATTTTTTTTTCACACCAACTCGAAAACTGACGCTTCTCGACAACTTTAGATCGGAAATGTATCAGAACTTCACACAGGTGATTTCACACTATTTTTTGTAGCGCAGGTCTGTTATTTAGCGTCGTGAACTAAGAAAAGTTACAACACTCTACACACACTGCGCTTCGAACAGCGACAGGTATGATGAAAATGAAGACAAAAACTAAGGGCGGGGATTCGTTCGTATGTGTCTACGCTTTCAAAATCCGCTTGAATAAGAATCCTAGCAGCTTATTTTTTCAAAATATCGCAAAATCAATTTTTTTGGTATTTTATCAAATATACGCGTATTTCACGTCATGTCATTCGTATAGATCCACGCAGCTGCATACACACTGTTTATTCTGGAAGCCGATTTGAATTAATTTTATTTATGCAAAAACACTATTTTAGTTTTTTCTTATATGTAGTTTGAGCAAATAGCTTCGAAAAAATTAGTCACAAATTTCTACATGAGGAAAACAGGATTAAAATGTGTGGTCCATACAGTAAAAAAATTGTCTTCGGAAATAAAAAACCAGAATTTTTTCGAATCAAACAGGATTAGGTCAAGCTTATAAAAAAATTTGTGAATAAACAATTCGACTATCTAATTCTACTTTTCCATTAAGCGTATGCGTTTCGTGTCATCTTACTCTATCTGAACATGCAAAGAATAACTGTAAAAGACTATTGCCAACTATGCCAAATGACAAAGACATCAAATTACATAAGGAAACCAGATCTGATAATGACACATGTAACTGCTATGTGTGTATAACAGCAAGATGTTGTAGCCATCCAAAGGTCGTAAAAGGTAGAGGTCAAAAACGGCAAGAATCCAAGAAAACTGATGCCTCTAATAAATTGTATGGTGCTTCGAAAATCTTACATATTCCAAATACTGAACAAGTCAATACCGAATCCAGCAAATCTATCCATATTTGTAAAAAGTGCTTTTAAGAAATAGCTAAAGGTGAAAATCATTCTTGTGGCACTCTCGCAAAAGCTCGTAAGAATGTCTTGAAATTGGTTTAACAGCTTTCCGAACAGCAGCAAGAGCAAATCGCTAGTTCAGTTTTGAAAGAAAAAGTCGACATGCAAACAGAAAGCAATCATGAAAGAACGAAACAACAGGATGATGAAATATTTGTATGTACTTAAGGTTCATAAATGCGAATCAGTGTAAACGCAAAGAAGAAACAACACCTAACTTTGAACGCTAAAAAATTATACAATTTCCAAGTGAACACAGGTTTTTCGTCAAGTCAAGTGAAGTAGCTTACCAATTTTCTTCGAAGTTCATCTGAGAAAAGATTCGTCTCGACGTATTACGCTAAACATGCCTCTGGAAAGCTAGGATTCTTGAAGATGTTTATAAAGAAGGTATATTTGATTTCAACACCGATAATCCATCTGGAAAAGAGAAACAACCTGTAGTCTGGGCAGACGCTGAGGAGTTACTGGAAGCTGTCATGAATCACTGAAATCAAACTGGCAATTCCGTGGTAAAATTATTAGACAATGGTGGTCAAGGGTTTTTTAAAATTTCAATGACAATAATCCTAGAAAATTATTCACTTGATTCAGACTGCAGTGTCGATGACTCGAACTTTGATGATAAAGATTCAAATTTTCCAGTAAAAAAGAGACGTGTATACTTAGAAGGTGGTAGCAGTGGCATGAAAGCCAAGCTAACTAGTGTCCACAGACTTATTCTGTTATGCATCGTACCTCATGTTAAAAAGACTTACAAAAACATGAAACTTTTATTCGACTTGACTACAATCAACAATATTTTCTTCAAGTTAATTTGTAACTTTAAGCTATTACTTATTGTCAACGGTCAACAAACCGCAACATCAACGTATCCTTTTCCTTAGTGTTTTGACACATTGAAGGATTTAAGGAAAAATGAAAAAGAAAATGATAATAATAAGCAGAATGGAAAGAAAAGTAATAGTAACGGGCAAACTAAGGAAGAAGATATCAGTAACGATCAGAATCATGGTATGTGTGATGATAAAGGGTTTCCACCAATAAGCAGTGAATGCATGGCATTAAAAACGTATGAACATTTGAAAGACGACTAAAATAAGTTTTGTTCCGTGAGGAAAAAAAGAAAAATACGCTAAGGATTGCCACAATACCGTTAATCCTCCAGCTTTTAGGGAAGTTGATAACGTGTATATCATTCAGAAATGCCTCCTACCTGAATTACACATACTACAAGGATTCTTTAATCACCTCTGTTGGGACGGCATAGTCCT
Organism: Amphibolips quercusostensackenii; assembly: GCA_032357855.1. Taxonomy (NCBI): domain Eukaryota; kingdom Metazoa; phylum Arthropoda; class Insecta; order Hymenoptera; family Cynipidae; genus Amphibolips; species Amphibolips quercusostensackenii. The sequence goes on along the minus strand of JAUELO010029821.1, from coordinate 460 downwards.
TGTGGTGGGTGAAGAAAAGGCATTTTAGTGGCCAATAAAACTGAAAGTCATCCCAAAAAATTATCAAGGCAATGTTTTTGAGGGTAATGCCTGTCGTAAACTGATAGGGGAAGCAGATAAGCTCCTTGATCCAGAAATATATGAAGGCATTAGCCGTCTACGATTATTGCCTTTTGTTGCTGCTCTAAAAGCCATGGACAAAGTTGTAAGCTGTAGCTTCTTCACAAGGGAGATTGTACCTGATTTGAAGAAACACTTGAATGAGTTAGAAAAAGCTTTCCAGAGCTTAGGAATTACCAAAATGTTGAAGATCCACGTGCTTCTAGATCACCTTGGTCACCGTCTATATGTTTTGACCAAATATGGAGTAGACCTATGGTCAGAACAAGCAGGCGAGTCAATTCATAAAGCTTTTTTGAAATTCTGGGCACGCTACAGCATAAATTTGATTCAAGATTCC
>JAUELO010029792.1:0-10725 GCA_032357855.1 Amphibolips quercusostensackenii | reverse complement strand
TTACTCAAAAAATGTAACTTAACCAATACTGGTTCCTATCGTCCTAAGAAGGACGGTACGTATCTACTATGCGTTCATTAAATGTTGAGCCCTCTACAAAAGTAGTCAAAACTCTGCGAGAAAAAATCGTTTATAAACAAGACTAATTTCATTGCGAAGATTATTTTATTCTGCACCAATAATCTATTCAACGACAGTAACTAAAAAAATTATTTCGAAAGATATGAAGCAGTAAAGGTTGAAAAACAGGTTTCACGGACCCACTTATTCCTTTGTGCACTTTCAAATGTCACATCTTTGTTAAAAATGATCGAAACGGGTTAAAAAAATCAGGTATCTTCCTGAAGGCTTTCTAAATTCATACTCAAAAACAAAATTGCAAAATGTTGATAATTTTAGCAAAGGGTCGAGTAGCGTGGTCCAGTAACGGGTTGTCATTCAGACTTTTCACCAGATGTCTGAAAGCGAAAGCACAGAAGAGAAGTCAGAGTTGTCAAAGGCGCAGGATATTTTTCTTGTAGAGTTAAATCCAAGAAATACCATTTTTGACTCTGCAATTAAAAATTAATTTTAATGAAATTCATTTAATTTTTATTCAAACCATTCTAAATCGAGTAATATTTCATTGTGTCAATTAATTATTTATGTAATCGAATACACTTTTTGCAATTGTTTAACCAAAGAAAATGTCTTGAGAATTAATATTGTTAAAAAAACAAAAATTTTACAATCAATAGAATTTTTTAAAGAAAAAAAACGATTTTTCTAACTAATTATTGACATAATAGAATATACTTCATTTAAATTGTTTTACCAATGAAAATGAACTAAAACAAAATTATGTTTAATAAATGTTTTTTAAATATGACAATTGCTTGAAAGAACGAAACTATTTAAATAAAAAATAGATTTGTTAAGACAGTTTTTGTTGATTTGTAGTTCAAAAATTGTTTAAACAAAGAAAATGGTTTGAAAAATAATATTGTTAAAAACAAAAATTTTGCAATTAATAGAATTTTTTTACGGAAAAAACACTTTTTCTAATTAATTGTTGACATAATAGAATGTAGTTCCTCTAAATTGTTTAACCAATGAAAATTGCCTGAAACAAAATTATGTTAAAAAAATGTTTTTCAAATAAGACAATTGCTTAAAAAACGAAACTTTTTGAATAATAAATAATAAAAAATTAGAACAACAAAATTTAAATTCCACCAAAAAAAGAAGTTTTCAAAAAAATAGTTAAATTTACAACTAGAGATGAAAAAACAAAAGGGGAGTCAAAATTTTAAGCAAAGCTGTTGAATTTTCTACAAAAAGGGTTGATTTTGCAAGACAAAAATATACATTTTCAAGCAGTAGTAGAATATCCATCTCAAAAACACTAATTTTTAAGAAAACAGTCAATTGTTAACGAAAGAGATAAACTTTCAACCAAAAAATATGATATTTTAACAAAGAATATCATATTTGATGTTTCTACCAAAAAAATATTGTAATTTTAGGTCAAAAAAATTTACATTCAACCAAAAAAAGAAGTTTAAAAAAATAGTTAAATTTCAAACTAATGAGATGAAGAAACAAAAAAGAAGAAGGAAACAGAATTTCAAGCAAAATTGTTGAATTTTCTACCAAAAAAGTTGATATTTTTAAGCAGCAGTAGACTTTGCAACTCAAAAAAACTACTTTTCAAAAAAACAATTTAATTGTTACCGAAGATACATTTTTAACCGAAAAATATAATATCTCAACATATCCGATGTTTGTACCCGAATAAATCAAAATTATATATAAACAAAACTTAAATTAAACAAAAAACAGAAGGTTTTAAATAAATAGTTAAATTTCCAAATAAAGTGATAAAGAAACAAGAGAAGAGAGGGAAACAAAATTTCAAACAAAATTGCTGCATTATCTAAAAAATAGTTAAATTTTCAACTAAAAGAGATTACTTTTCAAAGAAAAAAAAAATAGTTTCATTTTTAGTCAGAAGAATTAATTTTCAATTTAAAAAAATTTGCTTCAAAATAGTGAAACCCTCAACAAAAACGGATTGATTTTAATCATACAATTGAATTTTAAACCAAAACAGATTACATTTCTACCAAAATTGATGAAATTTCAAACCAAGAAGATGACTTTTCAATTGAGAAGATCAATATTCTATCAAAACTGGAATACTTAACTTTTTAGCTGAAAAATTTAATTTCAAAAAATTAAATGGTTTAATTTTTAACTAGAAAAGATGATATATTAACGAAAAACGATAAAAAACGTCCAAGAATTGTAATTAATAACCTGGAATTTAATGCTTCATTTATAATAAAAGTGTAATCTATCGTTAATAGCGATAAAATGACAATAAGTTAATGCATGTTTCTGAAAATTGTGTTACTAAAGTTTCGAAAATAAGATTAAGGCCCGCGTTCTACGCCCTTGAAAGTTTTTTCACATTTTCTTCGGCTTCCAGGTGCTTGAGAGGAAGAAATGAATAGCAGCCTCCAGCCTGACACTGATATCCAGTATCCTGCTAAGAGTAGTGATTGCTTCCTTTATCCTCCGTTGCAAAAAAAAACAAAATACTAGAAAAAATAATCGTTAATAACGCTTTTTGTAATAATTTTACAACTTATTTTGTTAAACAATTGTATTCGTAGAATTCTTTGAAACATTTCAAGATGAAACACATTGTATTGCCGTTATTAGGAGCTGAGATAGCTTGTTCCCATATCAATCATTTTGTAGCCTAAAATTATCAACATTTTGTAATTTTGTTTTTGAGGATGGATTTAGAAAGCCTTCAGGAAGATACCTGATTTTTTTCAAACCATTTCTAACATTTTAAAGAAAGATGTGACATTTGAAAGTCCACAAAAGAAAAAGTAGGTCCGTGACCCCTGTTTTTTAACCTTCACTGCTTCATATCTTTCGAAATAATTTTTTTAGGTACTGTCGTTAAATAGATTATTTGTGCAGAATAAAATTATCTTCACAATGAAATTAGTCTTCTTTACTAGCGACTTTTTTTCGCTGAGTTTCGGCTACTTTTGTAGAGGGGTCAACATTTAATGAACACATAGCAGTATAGTCCATCTCATGGTTAAGACTGTCGGAATTACTCAGATTTGGTGTAAAGAAACCACAAATGCGATATGATGTTCTCTAGTAATTAAAACGTTTATTATAAGAAAATGCTGCACACGTTTTTACTGAAGCTGCGTTCGTTCCAGACTGCCCCTCGTTCCTCTCTCTAGTCTAAACTACCCCCTTTTCCGTTACAGGTGGCGCTAACGTCCTTTTTTCTTTATTTTAAAATTCGCCCGCCAATATTCAAATATACTAATTCACAACAACATCCAAGGAATTTCTGACAGATCTAAGAAGCTTTAATGTATTTTAAAAAGATTTTAATTATTTTCTGGTATTTATAAAAATATTCCTAAAATTTCTGAGAATCTCAATAATTTTGAGATTTTTAAAGCCCTCTACGTATTATAATTCATTGTTCAGGATTTTATGAGACATCAGATTTCGTGTAATTTCACTGCATATTTATAATATTTTAATGAATTTGATAGAATTTAGTCACAAAAATGGATAAATTTCGTAAGGTTTCAAATATTTTGAAGCATTGCCGAAGAATTGAATACATTCAAAATATTTCAATCAATTTCAAAAAATCAAACAGATTTCAAAGAATTTTTAGGACTTAATAATAAGAATTTCACACAAAATGATTTGAGTAAATAAAATTTCAAAAAAATCTTGAAAGCTTGAAAAAATGTCAAGAAATTGCAAAATGTTTTCAAGGATTTAAAATGTCTTACTATATTTTTGAAATATTTCAACAATTTCATGTCATTACAATAGACATTTGAGATTGTAGAAAATTTTAATAAATTTTGAAGATCTTTAAACAGCTCTAGGGGATTAAGAATGATTGGAAATATTTTAGGGCATTTGTGAAAATTTCAAGGGATTTTAGAAATTTCAACACGTTTTGAGAGTTTTTTTAATGATTTTAAATGACTTGAATGTTTTCAGAAAATTTGGAAAAATTACAAAGAATTATTAATACTTCTGAGGTATTAAGGTTTTTTTTTAGTTTCGAAGGGATTTTATGAGATATCCTAGGATTTCAATGGTTTCAAGGGATTTCAAGAGACCTTAAAGCATTTTAATAAATTGTCCAACAATTTAGGAGATATCATTACAATTTATAAAATTTCGCAGAATTTTATAATTTTTTGAAGGATTTGAATGGATTTATTAACAATAAGTTTGAGATCTTGTATAGTTTCAAATATTTGAGAAGATTTACAAATTTTCGTCATTTCATTTGAAATTTACTTTGAATATTTATTCATTTATCGTGCATTCATTTAAAGTCTTCTTAATTTACTAAATCCTACTCAGTGCAATAGATTTTTCATTTAATTTTGAGTTTATATTTGATTTATTTTAAAGCTTTTTATACTCACTTTAAATTCTGAGTCATTTTATTATATTTGTTTGAAATCTCTTGAATTTGTCTTAAGTGATTTTTAACTTGATGAATTCAATGGATTTTCTTTTAATATTTTAGTTTTCGATTCACTTTAATTATTTGTAAAGGCCATAGCTGGGTAAACATGTTTGGTCGGTCTTTACATACATTTTTGGTTCATAATTGTGTGGTAAGTTTTTACCATTATAAGATTACTTTAACTTGAGTGCAAACTTAAAAATAAAAAAATTACAATGGTTATAACATTTTTTTTAACAATTAAAGAAGTAAATTTTCTCGTAAATGGCTGAATCAATTCTCATGGTTCGAATATATATTATTAATGATATTGTGATACCACAATTTTTTTCCTATAATACACTTATCTCTTCAGTAACAACATATATTTCTGCAAGACTGATCCTAATTTTACTTCAAAGTTTAAAAAAAATATATATTTTAATAGCCCCTACACAGTATGCCATTTCATTAAAACAAGTGGTCTTACAAATTTTAACGCATGACTCAAATGAGTGTCATTCGAAATTACAAATATATGCTTTTGCATAGATTTTACTTTGCATCTTGCACTTCTCGATATTTTTTGTGTACTATTACTTTAGATTGACTTTAAGGTCCTAACTAACTAATAGGTTCAACTCCTCACTTCACTCAAGATCATTAAACTTAATTATAGAATACGATACGTCTATTTCCACTTGCACATATAGTTTCGCGAGGATTATTTATTTATGCTCCGTACCACAAAATTCTTCAGTGCATTTTAGAGAAGCTACAACCTCTGTAAAAAATTACACTATTAGACTTTTACAGATTTTGGCCACGCTTTAAAAATTCTGAAGATGCTTTCAATTATTATTATCAGCTTACGCGAACCGCAAATTCATCAGTCTAAAGCAATTCGCCTTCGTTTTCCTTCGCAAGTCTTAGTTATCCTACAGCCCTTACAGTTGTGGCAAAACCGATGAATTCATTATTCTGGCCATTTTGGTTCATTCAAAAAATCAATTAGTAATTCAGAAAATCTCTTTAATTGATAAGACTTGATGTAGAAGTAATATTAGTTGATTCTTTAACAGTTCCATTTTCACCTCAGTCATTTTACCGTTCTTTCATAAAAAAACACTGCAGAACTTATATTCGTAGTAACGGTTACCGATGAACACAGTCGAATGTGTACTAGAGAACGTAATTCTGTACTCGTGCACTTATTCAATTTATTTAATCTTGAGCCAAAGATTACCGATCTCAATAGTTACGTGCCAGAAAAATTTTTTAAGCTCTACTCTAGTAAACAGACATACTTTTTTGAGAAAAATCTCTTTACTATTTTTCACGACTAAATATATTTTACTTATAGTCTTGTCTCAATAATTTCTGCTCTCAATCATTAAGCTTCAGAAAAAAAGGTTTTACCTCTGTTTCAATACTATAGCTGCATATTATTGGAGCAGTGCTATATCCATGGGTTCGTGAATCTTCCATTGACTAGTAATTAATTTCTCTAGGCGTACATATTGAGTTTATCGTACAAGTTTGGTGTATGGAGTATGCACGTGTATGGCGTATGTAATAGTACATAAAAAAGATCGAAAAGTGCTTGATGTAAGGATAAATCTATGCAAAAGCATATCAATGATTTTGAATGAAGCTAATTCAAGAGCCCTAACTGAAAATTAAGAAGAACCCTAGTTTTTTAACTGCAAAGTAAAATTGGAGTCATTTTCGCAAAAATATATGTTGTAACTGAGGGCATGAGTGCATTATAGAAAACAATTGCGGCAGTACAAAAAATCTCTAATGGAAAAAGATTTTTCAGAGTTTCAAAATTGTTTTATATCTTGTTCAATATATATTTGAACCACGAAAACTGATTCAGCCATTTTCGAGATAATTTAATTTAATGGTTTTTAAAAAAAATGTCCTGAAAAGTAAATTTTTTGTTAAGTTTGCCCTCAAGGTAAATTCGTCTTATAATAGTCTTGAATTTTTCCAAAGTAATTAAAGTTTTAGTGAAATCAATGAAATTTTTCGAATTTTTTGCCATTCATTGCGGCATTTCTCATTCGGAAAAACTGCAAAGTCCACAAAAAATTAGCAAAATGTAGTGAGGTCACCTCCATTATTTCTGTGACTAACTGCAGCAGTGTCTGTCTACTCCCCATCAGATGTTGGAAATGATTAAGAGTCTCAACCATGTTATTTTGCTAATTTTTGTGGACTTCAAGTTTTTCTGAATGAGAGGTGGTGCAGTGCGACTTTTTAAAAATGTGACTTGCCGGATGTTGTCATGTGTCAACCCCAATCAATTTGGAATTTTGCCTAAATTCTTATTAATTTATCACATAATATTTTTAATTATTCAACATTTTTTGGGATTCCCTGCCATTTTTGACAACTTATTACAAACTTACAAGATTCAATAATTTTTGTATACTTTTTAATTGTTATATTATCATTAAATTTCTCTAAATCCGCGCCAGGCTTACTACTTGAAGCATCGGAATTTTTAAATTTGTTCAAATCCATTTGAATTTCTCTTGAATTTAATTTGAATTTTTTTAAAGTCTTATAAAGCCACCCTTATAAAAGAGAGGTATTGGTAAGTATATAATCCAATGCTTTTTTTGCGACTAAGTATTGAAAAGCTAATAGTTCCATTTAATAAGGGCATTTATTTTTCATTCGTTTCAATTGAAACAAACAACAGTCACATTAATAATGCATATAAGTCTCATTTCGGGTGAAAAATTAGTAACTTTTGTACACTTGTCTGGTTTGAATAGGTAACTTTTTCCAACTTAGTTCCTTTAATTTCATTTATAAGAGATTCTACAGTAGCCTCTTTTTACCTTGCCGCGGCTAGGATCGTGGGGGAGTAATGTACGTGGAAACGATGTTCCGACACTCTCGAGCCTGACCAGTGCTCGTCGCGAATTATTTCCCTTTATAATTACGTTGCCACCTGCATCAGCGGGCACAGGACAGTGAAACAAAACAGCTATCAATATCTTCGCGTTTAATTTTCAACAGTTTTCAACTGCAAACATACGTTCTCTGTAAAAATCCTGTTGTAAACCTCATTAACAAAGCATATAATGATTTTTTTCACTTGAAAATTGCGTTAAAAGGTCTAAAACAGGCTAAAACGTTGACGTTAACGTAAATAGGAATCGAAACAATTCTGGGACGCCGAGCCATCGCGGTCGTGGTGGAGGAAGAGATCGACCAAGAATAAGGGGAAGCGGTGAGGTAAAAAGAGGCAAGGTAAATGGAGGCGACTGCACATTGAAAATGTTAAGATATTTACATTACGTTCTTTAAATAATAATGGTCAGGGCAAATGAAAAATTTTTCTACGAAAAGTAAGAAAATTTTAAAAATAAAGTGTTAGGGACAGCCTAAGAAGCGATCATGTTACCTTTTACTTTTACTTTCACGTGAAATTTATAAAAGTTGAAGTAGAAATGAACGTGAAAAAGTCACATAATGAGCCCCCTTATTTTCTCACCGTCAGTTTTAGCAATACAATATTTGGGTAGTATCTCTTACAAATTATAAATAAACGCTTATTGAGAAAATTATTTTAACTAATAAATTTGCACTTCTTACCACGAGCATCACTTTAAATACTGCAAGACCGTCCTGTTCTGATTCGGCTTTTTCAAATGATTTTAGGTCTGCCTTGTAAAAATAAAAGTGCATCTGCATGTCATTTCTATTTAACAAAAATGATTACATGTCAATGAATGTCAAACGTTTTGTCAGAGTTAGCGACAATGAAAATATCAAGACAGTTTTTTTGACTTACGATAGACTGTCTTTTTCACCAGGCTGATAATTAACGAATTCAATCCACTTTTTATTCGTAAAGTTAAAATAAAAATTATAAAAGCTATTTAAATAGTTAGAACTAGCGCTAATAATTACTTTCTTAATTTAAATTAGTGAAAATTGTACTAATTAATTTTTAAATAAAATATTATAAAATATTAATATTTCATCGTTTCACGAATTAAACTGTAACAAATCAGGAATTTATTAAACATACAAAATTTATAAAGTAAAAATATAAACTAATTCTTAAGTGATTTTGGTCAATTAACAATAAGTAAACTTTTCTTGATGCTTTATCAAGAATCTGCTAAATTATTATTAATCTTGAATAAGAAAGGTAAAATACATAGGTGTGTGAATAGTTCTAGTGTTTTTTCGTATTTTATTTACAAGTCTCACAATATTGCATTCTCATTGTGTCAATAAAGTTAAAAATGTTAAAATAATGCGTTTTCCTAAATAAACTTTTACATTTTTTAAAAATGTAATTCGTGAGATTTTACTAGTACAATTATCGAAATTTCAGTAATTAAAACTCAGATAGTTGGAAAGATTTACCTTTTTCTGGGCCCAAAGGAATGTGATTTTTTCAAATACATAATTCCCATGTAGGGGTCCACCAGTAACCTTTGGAGGTTTTCTAGACCAATCAGCTTTTATTTCCACTGTATTATAGAAAATGTGAAATAATGTATAAAATAAAGTTGAGCAAAATTAAATTTATTATTTAAAATAATTAATGCTTCTTACCAGTGTGACCAGTATTCTTCATGGTAATATTCCTTGGTGATTTATCGAAGTCTGTGAATTTCAATTTTTCCTTAATAGCAGGAAAATCCGAACTATTGAAGATTTTATTCATAGCTATGGGAGATTGATATTTCCCATTACATTTCGGATATGTTTTACCCCAGTTTTTAGCATCTTTATAACTGAATGTGCCTGGAAAAAACAAATAAAAATTGTGAATATTTGTGATACAAAGCAATGATCTATATTATTATTCTTATTATTTGGATAGTTTCTAAAGAATTAATGCTTTTTTATTATTTATAAAAATATAATCGTATCTCTTATGTATATTGATTTATATTTGTTTTTTGAGAAGATGATGAAATGTGTTTGTGAAAAGTTTTAAAAATATCACTTACTTGCTCCTAAAATAAGACTGAAAAGAATAGTCGCTAGAAAGTATCGCAGGTTTATTCCGAAACTCTGCATATTCTGAAATAATATAAAAAAAAACAATAATAAAACTTTACTTTTACATGAAAATTTAATTTCTTACTTCTTTCTAGTTTCGCTTGAAGATCCAGCGGTGAGATAAATAAATTGTAAAGTCTATAATAAATCGGATGATAGTATCTTGGAGAAAGAATTTGCTCTTGAAAAAAGGACTATATGTAGGCCGAGATTCTTATCTCTCTTACTTTGCTTTATCAACGTTTACTCTACACGTAATTGTCTCTTGAATTTAGTTTTGCACACGTTTCTAAAGTGCGTCGCATTTAAAATTTATTGACATCAGTGAAACACACTATACGCTTAAGTCAGGAAACACGTCTCCCCCCTGAAAAAAAAATTTACATTAACTTTAACCTTCACATTCGTCATGAAGGACTCTTAATGCTTCTTACATTTTTCAGTGAAAAAAAACTATTATTAATGCTTAAATAATCCTAAATTGAAGGCTGAATACAATACACTTCAAAAATGTAAAAATGAAGATTGTGAAAATTACATTGTATTAAACTCAATAGTATTTGACTCTGAAATACTTCACAAAAGAATATTTATATTTTTATCCTGTAGGTTAGAGAATAATTTTTTTTTTGAACGCATAGGTCTGCTCGACATGAATCATCTTCAACGCATCAGCAAATAAGCTGCTCTGATAATGTGTTCTGCCGAAACAATCTGATGTATCTGCTTATAATTTTTTATTTTTTCTGTAGGATTGTAACTTAAAACTTTGGAAGTCTCTTAATTTTCAAAATTTAAATTAGTATTAATTTTAATTTTTATGTGTGCAATATTTTCTATGCTTTAAGAATTAACTAATTTTTTCCGTGCTATAGTTTGTCATTATTCAATTTTGGTAATTCACGATTTCAAATTGCACCATGTGAAGCTGGCTTCTGATTTAGTGTCGTAAAATTCCATAAACTTGAAATGCAAAAATATTTAATTTTTACTACTAGGAAAATTAAAATTAAAGGAATTTTATTTTTTAGTCCATTTGTGAGCTCGGTTGTTCTACTTTTCACCTAGAAAATACACCGCAAAAGTTTGGAATTACAAAAGGATATAAGTGCCAAGATTTGTCAAGTAAAAGTGTCAAGAATAGTAGATTACATGGCAAGGGGTGAAAGGCAGCGATT
>JAUELO010029768.1:0-10726 GCA_032357855.1 Amphibolips quercusostensackenii | reverse complement strand
ACAGAATCCAAAATTAAAACTTATTGTTTTTGTCACTTTACACAAATTGTCTTTAAACAACAAACACAATTGATAAGTTTATAATGAAAATTCTTTTCACAATAATATATAAATTCTTTAAAACGCAGTATTAAAAATCAATTTTTCATCAATAATTAATTCATTTCATCAAAATTTATAGGATTCAACAAGAAATGACTTTTTCAATGTGTACTGTTTAGAGTCACGGCATATACTAACATTGAGAATAGCAGAGGAAACTCTAAAAAAATGGCAGATTTTCTGGACAGGACACTTGTTTAAAAAAAGATCAAAAAAGCGAGAAAAAGAGAGTGAAAAGGAGAGAATTTAAAATAAGACGACTTTTTAACATATTTTTTCTCCTTGTTATGGGCGAAACAGGACTTTATCCTTATGATACGACTCATAATATCCCCAAAACTAAACACTCGTAAAAAACATGTGTTCACCAAAATTTCACAACTGACCTTCCAAAAAAGTGCACTTTAAAATGATTTTCAGAACAAAAAAATTTTTAAAAAATACTCTTTCCACAAAATCCAAAAACAAAGAGGTGAAAAAAAATAAATAAACAATAAAAACATTTATTATCAACATTATTAATTTATAATTACAATTTTTTTTATTCAAATTTTCAAGAAGATTATTAACATTAATTAAACAACTAATCAATCAATAAATCAATTAATTATTTAAATAAAAATAAATGGAAAACTATTAAAAATTAATCAATGAACCAAAGAATAAGTTAACTAAAATTAATTAATGAAATCAATAAATCAATCACTAAAGACAAAAACAATCAATAAATAAATAATTGATTAATATTTAAAAAATTGATCTAATCATCATAGTTTGTAATCTATTCAAACTGTTTCATATAATGAAAGAAGTAGGGTCTAAATTGTATTGAAGTCGCTGCTTATTTGAACCTACTCTACTGCTCTCAGCGCCTACTAAGGTAGGAGTTACAGGTTCAAAGCAGATCCTAAATTTCGACTCGGGTAAACTCTATTTTCTTATCGAAACCAACTGAAAATGTATTTTCAATGACTTTTTGTTATTATACTTTGCCAACGTATAAAAACATTTAATTATAGAAACAATTTTTATGCATCGGCTCGTTATATCTGGAAGCCTAAAAGCCAATTCAAATAAAAAACATTAAAATCCACTGAATATTGATTTATCTATGTTATTATAAATAATTTATTAATAAATAAGCTCACCTTTATTTATACTGCGTCACTAATTAGGTTCATAAAAAATGGTAAAACACCTAGATTTAATTTTATGTTTTTAGATGAATCGAATTGCGCTATTAATGCTTATGAGAAATAGTCTATATGTCTTTGCGCAACTAGTTTTTCAAATATTTCATGACCAATTAATTTTTTTGGAAGTTTTGAAAAATCAAAAATATTCAATATTTACCTTTCTTTCATTTCTGTTTCAAGCGAAATAAGTATGTTTTCAAAAATCATAAGAATCCATGTTTTTTTAGTTTAAACTTCAACTACTTGTTTATAATTAAAAATACTTAGTTAATAATATCTGTTTTCATGAAGATTCATAATTTTAGTTCAGGATTTATCTGCTTAGTTGAAAATGGATAGAGTTTGTTGAAAATTTAACGTCTTCATTTAAAATGAACTTCTTTGTTAAAAATTCATATTTCTGAAAAAAAAATTAATTATTTTGTAGAAAATTCACCTCTCTTATTAAAAATGTCGTTTTTTTTTAATGCAACTGGTTAAAAAATAATTGTTTTCGTTTGAAAATTGAACTAATTTGTTGAAAATTCGTCTTTTTTCAAACAAAAATTTATTATTTAAAATAAGTCCCTAAAATTTATAAAAAGAATATAAGAGATTTTGAAGCAAAAATTTTAATTTTTGCAAGATTACGACATATAAGAATAAACAATATTTCTATTTTTAGAGATTTCAAACCAAAAATTAAGATATATTTTGCAATTTATTTGATATTAGCAATTGACTATTGATTTATTATTGAAGATTCATTACAATAAACCATTATAAATATTATTAGTTTTAAAACTAAGTAAATTTTACATTAACTATGTATTAAATACATGTAATTATAATTTAAATGTTATAATAAGATATGGAAATAGTTTTTGGTAATTACCCTTTAAGAATTAAACATTACTTAATCGCACAGACCAAAGAAATTAAAAATCATATCTAAGGATTATTTACTAATTATTGAACTAAAAATGGTTAAACAAAGATATTTTCATAAAAACTATCAACCATCTCATGTTAAACAAATATCTGCAGATAAGTGAACCGTCGAAATTGTATCATATTTCCTATATTAAATGTAAAATTATTGTCTTAATAATTAATTGAAGAGAGACGCAATCGAGTGCCAGAATGTATAAAGCAATTGCAATAACTATATTAATTTTTACTCGAAATTATAATTCACCATAAATTACTATAAATTAGTTGACAAAGATCCGAACTTCGAACAACGACAGCAATGTATGACTTAATGTCTCTATTTATTAAATTTACAAGAAAAAAACTTAAAAAATAAAATAAAAAAGTAAACTTGTGTAACAGATTTGAACGAATAGCCTTATGATGAAAAATGACTGCGAGCGAAGTTCGTATGCGCCGGGTTTGTGTAAATTGTGCTAAAAATTTTTCCATAAAATTTCACATTACTTTGAACATTTTCTTTAATTTGTAACTTTTGAGTCAAACAGCATGTCGTTGGAATCGTTATAATTCACAGATTTCAAAAATGATGTTCTTAAATTACCAGTTTCTAAATTTAAAGATTGTCATATTTTGGATTTGAGTCCTCATTAGGTACACATGACTTCCGCTGACCAGACTTGGCGGCAGCAGTTCGGCTGAGTGTAGGAAAGCCGCGTAGTAGGGGAAGCGTACACAGGGAGCAGGGACAAAATTATCATCTGCCCTATTTTCGAATAATTGGACCTTAAATTTGGGTTCAAATTCAGATATTTATAGAATATTTGTAAATGAAGTTCATGTATCTATCATCTGCTGTTTTTATCAAGAAATACCGACTTGAGTCTCAATAACCGAGATCCAAAATCGATATCGACGAAAATCGGAAGGTACAAAGGTGACTGTACTCTTTCTTCTGTTGTTTTCTGCACGTTGTTAACAAAAATTGTATGCAAATAAAATAAAGCGTATCTGCAGTTCAGATAAGTCATCTGTCACTTTAAAGAAACTTTAAAATGGGATTCAAATGGCCTAAATTCTCTTACATTTCATTAACATCCATTATGTATGTCATATTGCAAAACAGTTATTTAATTAACACAATCAGAATCATAAACATTTGGGTACTATTTAATAGATTAGTAAAAGTGACAGATAACTTATCCGAACTGCAGATACGCATTATTTTATTTGCACGGAAGAAAAGGTGTAAATTCCACGCTTACTTTCACATTTTTTGTTATAATTAGAGAATAAATAAATATTTTATCATGTTCTTGGTCTCGTTTTAAGGAGGAGATTCCAAGGTCTTATGACGTTTATTAAGTCGTGCACTTGACATATTCAAATAATGTTTCGCTCTTTACGGTTAATGATAATTATCGTTTATGGAATAAGTTTACGTTACATGGATTTACTAAATTGCTTCTTTCGGAATCTAATTTCAGCAAAAATTCAAATGTTTAAAAGATTTAAACGAATGAATAGATATTAGAAAATTGGGTAAATAATTAAAATTAATATTGAAGTTAGCGGTCGCGTATAATGGTCTAGTAAGATATTAATCCTAAATAGAGCGTGATTTCACTAGTAGAGAAAACACTTCACGGCTCTACCCCCACTCCCGCTCTTCAGAAAAAATGGTGGTAAAAGCGGACCATGTGTTCACGAAGAGTATTTCTCCTAGCTGCGCAAGTCTGATCCAAGTGACACAGTATTAATATTTGTCAAAGAGATATCATAACAAGGCAAGACCTTAACTTTTACTCAAAAGATTATGTCATAATAAAGCAAATTTTCCACTTCTGCAAGCGTCAAAATTACCTATACACGCGATTTATGTTAGGAGAGAAGAAAACGCAAATATCTCAGATCAGTATAGATACACGAAACATCAGACTCATTGGTTACGTTTTTTTCAAAATTCTGCGCTAATAAGTTTTTCTAACAACAACAAAATGAGGTTTCTTTATTCCCTAGTCCTAATCTTGGGTGTTATTTTTTATTGTGTTCGTGAGTGAAAAATACATAATTATAATTTTTTATAGTGAGTAAGTTTAAACATCTTTTACAAAGTCATGAATGTAAAATACCTTGCGAACTCTGTGATGATAAAGAAATATAATTATTCATATCATTTTTTTGCTACCTAGCTATAATAATTAAACAGATTTTAAGGAACTACTTATTTTAATCAGTGTTCTATATTTTCTTCCATTAAAACTTTATCCCAAACAAGATTTAAGTTTGATTGCACTTTGCCGAATTCACAAGTTTCAGAGGCAAAGTATGAAATTTTTTGTTTCAAATTCAAAAAATATTATAAGTTTTCAACATCTTTGAGAAAAAATATCTCTTAGAAAGAAAAAATATCTCTTTGGGAGAAAAACTAATTTCCAGGATTTGCATGGTATTTAAATATGTGTTTGAAATAATCTCCTCCTAAAATCTGGTCACCTTTTTCTCCAAAACCTACGATTTCAAATTGTTATTGCTATTTTAAGGTGAGTTGAAGTAGATTTGGTGCGTAAATATATTTTATATTTCTTCAAAGTAATCGCTTTTAAAAACGTTAAGTTGGTGGAGGTGACGTCACCTATTTACCAGTTTCACAATAGAAAATTTCAGTAATGTTTTAGAATTACTTGGCACACTTTGACTTCACAATTTATGAGGACATTCAAGTATAAAAATTTACATCTTAATAAGATACTCGCATTTTATTACTTAGCGGCTATTTATTACAGTGAATTTCAATAATAAATTCCTAACATCACTAATTCATAAATCTTTTTTATATTCGCACAGAAATATCATCAGGTATGCCGCCCAAAACAATGGACTTACTGGCAAATTTTGGGAAGAGTGAAAAACATGCGAATGATCAAGGTAGCCGTAGCACAAATAAAAACTGATAACAGAAATGATAATTCATTAACAATTTCTACATTAACACTTTTAGACTTCTGATAATCTCTTAAACTAAAAAATATTTCACAAGCATGGAACCCTGTTTCCAACGTTTGAAAGAAAAATTTTTCGAAAAGTATATCATAGCGAAAGTTATTTTTTTGAGCACATATTTGCTTTGTTCTTTCCCTTTAAAAGTACGCCGTTTCATCAGATATTTTCGTAAATTAAAAAATAATAATTATAATTAATTTATCAAACGGCTACAAATAATTAGTTAAAGGAATTTTTGGAAGAAGTAGACAAACTGCAACGGAACGTTTTATTCCAGACTGATGATAATTCTGCACAAATGAACGTTACGCAACAAACATCTACAAACTCCCTTAATGTAATTAAAGTTGCTTGAAATTTTATTGAAATTTTGAAAATCCTTTTAAGCCTTTTGAAACCCCTGGATGCCTTGACAAATATTTCTAAATCCAATAAAGTTTTTAAAATCTGTTCAAATTCTTAGAAATCTCATTAAAATTTTCAAATTCCCTCAAATAATTAAAATACTTGGAGATTTATAATGCTTTATAAAAATTTCAAATAATTTCAGAAGATGTAAGCTTTATCTGAAATTCTTTGAAATTCTCTCAAGCCATTTAAATTCCTACAAAATGTTTTCACATTCTCTGAATGTCTTTAGAACCGTTTAAAATAACTGAAAATCTTTTTAATCCTTTCAAGTTTTTCTATTTCATAAATATCCCTTGAAGTCGTCAAAAATCATAGAAATTCCCTAAAACAATATATAATTTATTTCTAAATTGCATTATTTTAAACCGAGAAATTCTAAATTAAAAAATTGTTAATTTGTAAATCTTAAAAATTAAAGAATTGTAAATTACAATTTGTCAAAATTGATGAATTTCTAATTATAAATATTTAAAATTAAACCATTTAAACAAAATATACAAATTGCATATTTATAATATATAAATCTTAGAAGTTAAATAATTTTCAGTTCTATATTTTTTAAATTCAAGAACTTTTAATTATAATTCTTTAAAATTGCAGAAAGTTGAATTGTAAATCTTTGAACCTGAAGAGTTTTTTTGTTTTTCAAATAAATAGAAGAACATTATGTAAGTTTTAAGTTTCAAAATTGAAGATTTCATAATTTTGATAATTCACATTTAAAATGTCTTCAATTTCAAAGATTTAAACTCAAATTCTCTTTTCTCGTAACAAACTTCAAATATTTTTAATTGTACAGCTTTTAAATTAAATAAAAGTGAATTTAAAATAATTAAAATTCGTATTTTAAGATTTGTGATTCACGTATTGAATCAGCTATTTTGAAATTTTATTGATAAATTTAAACAAAGTGAATCCAAAGACCTTAGGATACCCATTTGCATAAGGAAATCATGAAAAACATTCATTCGCGAAATAAAATGAGAAAATTTAGAGAAATTCTTCTGCCATTATTAAAAAAAGCAAATTACTCTAAATAATAATATCACAATTAGAAGACAATGATAATATTTTTAAAATTTACTAAGGAAATATATAGGGCAATATTTTAGAGTGATGCAAACTAAAAAACCAAAATTCTCCGCTCAGACTCAAACTTCGCTCAACTGTAGTCCTGTTAGAGAAAAATTCAAAGGAAAAGAATATTTAACAATAAAAATTATATATAGTGCACAAGCTTAGAGTGTTACTCTATGTTACCTACTTAAAGATATCTATGTAGTCTAGGTCTAAAAATTAAATATTTATCAATTTTATTACCAAACAAATACTTTTTTCTATACTATCCTCGTCCACGAGACTATTATGAGATAGTTTTTATATCTACATGACTCTGAAAAAATTTATTTTGTCTTTAAAACTTAGCAGACGCCCTTAGCAATGATCTACCATTATAAGTGACCTCTCTTGCAACAGGGTTCCCGACTTTAAAGAAATTTAATTCTCTGTTTCTTCTCGCAGAGTCAAGTTCACAGTTTATGCTGTTACCTGAAGACGATCCTCTGCTTTGTTTATCTTGTGGCGGACAGGATTCTTCTTCTACTATGAGACAAAATTCTCCTGACAGGTCTCTTTTTCCTGCCGAGCCTCTTCATCGTGCCAGGTCCAGGTCTCCTTCTGCTAATGCCAGGTGCATAGCTCCACCTACCAGGCTCATTACTACTTCTGACGGACATAAATATGGATTTGACCAACTTCAATTTATTCGGCTTACTCCTTATTGCAATCATCACCGCCAATTTGAATATCGAAGATACACTTTTCCTGCGGATACTCGTAAATCACTTCGAATACTTGCAGGAAACCATGTCTTTTTGCCCGTGCCGACTGAAGAACAAATTGTATTATCAACATCAGATGGTAATGTCTTTGCAATATTGGACAGTGGTTGTAATATTCTGACTGGACTATACAAATATAGTGCTCAGACTAATAATAAATCACGGTCAAAAATAAACATGGAAAGCGGCACAATTACTCTATTGACAAAAGATGAAATCAAGGAAGCTCGAGTAGGCTCCCAATTGCCAATCGTATATCATTTTAAAGTAGAGCATGTGAACCACGATCTTCCACACCATTAATTGAATTACAAATGACTCTCAAGCCTAAATATATATTTCTTTGAGATACAAAGTCGTTCAAACATGTTGCAAGTAGCTTGTTATTACAAATAATAATCAAAATTCTATTCATTAAGGTTTTAAAGTCTCGATAATATAATAATAATATATTTACATTCAATATATTTAACGTATTTATCTTGCGCTCTGCGTTCGGTCTCTGTACTTCACTCATATCTGACCATAGACCTTATAAAGTTAAAGGTCAAACCATCAACAACTGTAATTTGGTGATTGCCAATTTTTTTTGTTGAAGCTTCTTCGTCCTAAACGCAAACTCTTCTATATTTTTTTCAACTCTTTAACATTAAATGTATATTGTATTAGTTTCCGTATGTATGTCCGGGATCACTTATTTAGATATTTCAAAATAAAGTAAGAATTTTCATTCCATGATTACTTAAATATTTTTTTGTTATTTGAAACTAATCTTGATTTGCAGCAAACCTAAAAAATGTATTATTTCGATAAATATACAGTCGAACCTGGATAGTTGGCCCCAGGCTAGTTGCCTTCCGAGAATTTGCGTGCGCCGCAGACTAGGGTGAGAGGAGCCATCGGGCAAGAAGGGAAGTTCTTTAGTTGTCCATCAAGCGTAAAAATAGGAGCCTAGCAATAAAACGCTGTACCTTAACGGCCGCGCTGGGTAACTGCGTCATCATGTTTCATTAAAATCAACTCTCAAGCGAGAACAACACACACGTTTGCATAGCGAATGAGCACGATGGTGGACTCACGCCGACCAGCAGTAAAGCTCTGACGCCAACTGAAGCCGATCGGATTATTTTGTGACATTAATAATTTCATGTGATAAAACAATAACAATAAGAATAAAAAATTGCTTGACAATAGCACCACCGGCACGCGAACTCTTGTGTTTTTCAAGTTTATTCAAGTTCCTGAAGCTATAAAAGCAACTTTATTTAAAAGGACCGGTGATTATTAATTCGTTTCAATCGAAAATGTTATACCAGGGCTTAAAGTTAATAATTCGCTATAAGATTTCTTCCTAATTAATCAGGGTGAACGTTTTGATCAAAGAAACAAATTCCCGGTCATTTGCTGGTTTTTTCCCAGCTGGCGAACATTTTTCACGGTCAATGAAATGAAAAAATTCTAACTCTAAAGCTATTCATTTTCCCATTTGCATTGATAAAAAATGAACTGCAAAGTTTCTTGATTTCAAAATAATTTACTTAAATGCTTCATAACTTACACATAGAAAATGGAAAGTACAAATTAAAGAATGAGTCAATGAATTAAACATTTTTTTAAATTATAGTATTTTAAGCAATTTTAAGCTAGAAACATTAAAACTTGAACGATTAAATTCTTTTAAGATGAACACTTTTTAAATTAGCTGTTAAATTATTTTTTGAATAGTTTGGAAATTCTTAAAAACCTTCAACATTTTATTTCGAATTATTAAAAAATCTGCATGTTGTTTAAAGTTCTTTCAAACTTTCAATAATTTTTAAATTTTTTCATAACTTCTAAATATCTTTAAAAATTATTCGAATTTTTGCTCAGTTTTGTAGGAAAATCCTACAAAATTAGAACTCTTAAAATAATTTATTACAATAAAAAATCATGTTCAATTTTCCTCGCAATCTTAAGAATATTTTTTTATTCTTTTGAAGCCTTTTATAATCTTGAAAAGCTTCTTATTTTTTTCGGAATCTGCAAAAATCTTCATTTTGCTTTGAATTAGGCCATGGGTATTTGCACTGAAATTTCGGTGCGAATAGCCTTATTTTGTCAGAATGCACACTTCGTTTCAATTATTTGAAATAATTTTAAGTTTTTAATTATTTCTTAATCTTTTCAAAACATTTAAATATTTCTGAAAATTGTTTGAATTGTTAAAATTATTTAATTTTATATACTTAGTTTGAAATTTAGGCCTTGGTTTTCGTTTGCGTTTCTGAGGAATTGGAAATTGAATAACTGAATTTTTAAACTATTTAGTTCACAAACTTTTCGAAACAAAGATAATACAAACTGAAAATTGAAGAAATATAATTTGGACAAAAATCGCATCCATTGTTCATATTTGACTGCAAATTTAGGTAATTTCTTTTAAAATTATTTTTTTTAGGAAATTAAGCTTATTGGTGAAAAATCCCACTATTTGTTTCAAAATGTATGTATTTTGTTCAAAAATTCGTATTTCGTGGTAGAAAATAACCCTTCTTGGTTAAAAATTTAACTAGTTGGGTAAAAATATATGTATTTTTTTAAAAATCGCATTTTTTCGTAGAAAAAGTTTTTTTAGTTAAAAATGCAACCATTTTTTTTTAAATTGAAATATTTTAGTTATTAATTTCTTCTTAAATTATTTAAACTGAAAATTTAACTGATTGGTTGAAAATTAACATTTTTATTGAAAATTCTTCTCAGGTAGAAAATTAATCTCATTGGTTGAAAGTTTAACCATTTGGTTAAAAATGAATTTTGTTGTTGTTGAGAATTTATCTTTTCTAGTAGAAAATTAATCTTCTTGGTTGAGAATTCAACTGTTCTGTAGAATAACAACTTCTTAGTTTGAAATGGATTTATTTGCTGAAAATTAATCTTTTTTTTGAGGTTTTAACTATTTTGTTGAAAATTTATCTTTTTGGCTTGATATTCAACAATTTGATTCAAAATTTTTTTTCTTGGCTAACAAATTTGTACTTGATCAAAAATTCACTTATGTTGTTAAAAATTAATTTTTTTGGTTTCAAAATTAATGTCTTTTCTGTAGTAATGTTATCTTTCTTGGTTACAAATGCAACTGTCTGGTCAAAAATAAATCTGTTTTAGTTCAAAATTAACTTTTTTAGTGACAATTCACATTTTCGGGTTGAAAGTTCAACTTTTTTGTATAAAATTTAACATTTTGATAGAAAATTTAACTATTTGGTTAAATATTTATGT
>JAUELO010029762.1:0-10726 GCA_032357855.1 Amphibolips quercusostensackenii | reverse complement strand
AAATCTTTTTGAAATTTTTAGAAATCTTTGTGAAATATTTGAAATATTTTTGCAAAATTTGATAATATTTGTAAAATCTTTGGGAAATCATTGAAATATTTGTAGAATCATTCTGAAATCTTCCAAAATCTTTTAAAATATTTACGAAATATGTAAAATCTTTAGGAAATCATTGAAATCTCTGTGAAATCTTTTTTAAATCTTTAGAAATCTTTGCGAGATATTCGAGATATTTAATAATATTTGCGAAATGTTTTCGAAATCTTTAAAGAATCATTAAAATCTATGTCAAATTTTGAGAAAACTTTGAAAATCTTTGCGAAATATTTGAAATCTTTGGGAAATCATTCGAATCTTTTTGAAATCTTTTGAAATCCTTGCAAAATATTTTAAATATCTTTAAAATATCAGACAATATTTGTGAAATTTTGGTAAAATCATTAAAATCTATGTAAACTCTTTCGAAAATCTTTAAAAATCTTTAAAAATCTTTTCGAAATATGTGAAATCTTTGGGAAATCTTTTTGAAATTTTTAGAAATCTTTGTGAAATATTTGAAATATTTTTGCAAAATTTGATAATATTTGTAAAATATTTGGAAAAAAATTGAAATATTTGTGAAATCTTTTTGAAATCTTTAAAAATCTTTAAAAATCTTTGCGAAATGTGTGAAAACTTTGGGAAATCATTGAAATCTTAGTGAAATCTCTTAAAAACTTTGCAAAATATTTCAAATATTTTTTATATATTTTATAATATTTGTAAAATCTTTTTTAAATCTTTGTAGAATCATTAAAATCTATATGAAATCTTTGAAAGTCCTTAAAAATTTTTGCGAAATATGGGAAATCTTTGGAAAATCATTAAAATCTCTGTAAAATCTTTTTAAAATCGTCTAAAATCTTTGCAAAAATTGCAAATATTTTAAAATATTTAATAATATATGTGTGAAATCTTTTTTCAATCTTTGTGAAATTATTAAAATGTGTGTAAACTCATTCGGAAATCTTTGAAAATTTTTTAAAATCTTTCTGAAATATTAAAAATCTTTAAAACCCTTAAAAAATCATTAAAATCTTTGTTAAATCTTCTTGAAATCTTTAAAAAACTCTGCAAAATATTGCAAATATTTTTAAAATATTTGATAATATTTGTGAAATCTTTTTGAAATCTTTGGAGAATCATTCAAATCTATTCAAAATTTTTGAAAATCATTAAAAAACTTTGCGAAATATCTTAAATCTTTGGGAAAACATTGGAAATTTTTGAAATCTTTTGAAATCTTTGCAAAATATTTCAAATATATTTAAAATATTAGACAATATTTTTGAAATTTTTGTAAAATCATTAAAATCTATGTAAACTCTTTCGAAAATCTTTGAAAATCTTTAATAATCTTTGCGAAATATGTGAAATCTTTGTGAAATCTTTTTAAAATCTTTAGAAATCTTTGCGAAATATTTGAAATATTTTTGCAAAATTTGATAATATTTGTGAAATATTTAGGAAAACATTGAAATATTTGTAAAATCTTTCTGACATCTTTGAAAATCTTTAAAAATCTCTGCGAAATATGTGAAATCTTTGAAGAACCATTAAAATCTATGTAAAATCTGTGAAAATCTTTGCGAAATATGTGAAAGCTTAAAAAAATCATTCAAATCTTCGTGAAATCTCTTGAAATCTTTACAAAATATTTCAAATATTTTTGAAATATTCAATAATATTTGTAAAATTTTTAAAAAATCTTTGTAGAATCATTCAAATCTATGTAAAATCTTTGAAAATCTTAAAAAAATTTTGCAAAATATGTGAAATCTTTGAAAAATCATTTAAATCTTTGTAAAATCTTTTTTAAATCTTTTAAAATCTTTGCAAAATATTGCAAATGTTTTTGAAATATTTGATAATAATTGTGAAATCTTTTTTAAATCTTTGTAAAATCATTAAAATCTATGTAAAATCATTCGGAAATCTTTGAAAATCTTTGAAAATCTTTGTGAAATATTAATAATCTTCAAAACCCTTAAAAAATCATTGAAATCTTTGTGAAATCTTTTTGAAATCTTATGAAATCTTTGCAAATATTTTTGAAATATTTAATAATATTTGTGAAATCTTTTTGAAATCTTTAGAGAATCATTAAAATCTATTTTAAATCTTTGAAAATCATTAAAAATCTTTGCGAAATATGTGAAATCTTTGGTAAATCATTGAAATCCTGGTGAAATCTTTTTGAATTCTTTGTGAAATCATTAAAATATATGTAAAATCTTTGTGAAATCTTTGAAAATCTTTGCAAAATATGTAAAATCTCTGTGAAATCTTGTTCAAATCTTCAGAAATCTTTGCGGAATATTTAAAATATTTGCTAATATTTGTGAAATTTTTTTGAGATCTTTGTATAATCATTAAAATCTATGTAAACATCTTCTTAAATCTTTGAGAATCTTTAAAAATCTCTGCGGAATATGTGAAATCTTTAAAAAATCATTAAAACCTTTGTGAAATCTTTTCAAAATCTTTAAAAATCTTTGCTGAATATTTGAAATATTTGATGATATTTATGAAATCTATTTGAAATTTTGGAGAACCATTAAAATCTATGTAAAATCTTTGAAAATCTTTTAAAATCTTTGCGAAATATGTAAAAGCTTTGGGAAATCATTGAAATCTTTCTGAAATGTTTTGAAATCTTTGCAAGATATTTCAAATATTTTTGAAACATATAATATTTGTAAAATCTTTTTAAAATCTTCGTAAAATCATTATAATCTTTGTAAAATCTTTTTGAAATCTTTTTAAATCTTTGCAAAATATTGCAAGTATTTTTGAAATATTTGATAATATTTATGAAATCTTTTTAAATCTTTGCAAAATATTGCAAGTATTTTTGAAATATTTGATAATATTTATGAAATCTTTTTTAAATCTTTGTAAAATTATTAAAATCATTGTAAACTCATTCAGAAATCTTAGGAAATCTTTTAAAATCTTTGTGAAATATTAAAAATCTTTAAAATCCTTGAAAAATCATTGAAATCTTCGTGAAAGCTTCTTGAAATCTTTTGAAATCTTTGCAAAATATTGCAAATATTTCAAAAATATTTGATAATATTTGTGAAATCTTTTGGAAATCTTTGGAGAATCAATATAATCTATTCGAAATCTTTGAAAATCATAAAAAATCTTTGCGAAATATGTGAAATCTTTGGTAAATCATTGAAATCTTTGTGAAATATTTTTGAAATCTTTGTAAAATCGTTAAAATCTATGTAAACTCTTTCTAAAATCTTCAAAAATCTTTGCAAAATATGTGAAATCTTTGTGAAATCTTGTTTAAATCCTTAGAAATCTTAGCCGAATAATTGAAATATTTGATAACATTTGTGACATTTTTTTAGATCTTTGTAAAATCATTAAAATCTATGTAAACATTTTCTAAAATCTTTGAGAATCTTTAAAAATCTCTGCGAAATATGTAAAATCTTTAAAAAATCATTAAAACCTTTGTGAAATCTTGGAAAATCTTTGCAAAATATTACAAATATTTTTGAAATATTTGAGAATATTTGTAAAATCTTTTTTAAATCTCTAGAAATCTTTGCAGAATATTTGAAAAATTAGATGATATTTGTGAAATCTTTTTAAAATCTTTGGAAAATCATTAAAATCTGTGTAAAATCTTTAAAAAACTTTAAAAACCTTTGCGAAATATGTGAAATCTTTGGAAAATTTTTGAAATCTTTGTGAAATCTTTTTGAAATCTTTAGAAATCTTTGCAAAATATTTTAAATATTTTTGAAATATTTGATAGCATTTGTGAAATCGTTTTGAAATCTTTGTAAAATCATTAAAATCTATGTACACTCTTTCGGAAATCTTTGAAAATCTTGAAAAATCTCTGAGAAATAAGTGAAATCTTTGAAAAATCATTAAAACCTTTGTGAAATCTTTTCAAAATCTTTAAAAATCTTTGCGGAATATTCGAAATATTTGATGATATTTGTGAAATCTTTTTGAAATGTTTGGAAAACCATTAAAAACTATGTAAAATCTTTAAATATCTTTAAAAATCTTTTCGTAATATGTGAAAACTTTGGAAAATCATTGAAATCTTTGTGAAACCTTTAAAAATGTTCGCAAAATATTTTAAATATTTTTGAAATATTTGATAATATTTGTGAAATCTTTTCTAAATCTTTGTAAAATCATTAAAATCTATGTAAACTTATTAGAAAATCTGTAAAAATTTTTTCAAATCTTTGCGAAATATTAAAAATCTTTAAAGCCCTTAAATAATCATTGAAATCTTTGTGAAATCTTTTTTAAATCTTTTGAAATCTTTGCAAAATAATGCAAATATTTTTATAATATTTGATAATATTTGTGAAATCTGTTTGAAATCTTTGGAGAATCAGTAAAATCTATTTAGAATCTTTGAAAATCATAAAAAATCTTTGCGAAATATGTGAAATCTTTGGCAATTTATTGAAAAATTTGTGAAATCTTTCTGAAATCTTTGTGACATCATTAAAATCTATGTAAACTCTTTCTGAAATCTTTCTGAAATCTTTGTGAAATCATTAAAATCTATGTAAACTCTTTTTGAAATCTTTAAAAATCTTTGCGAAATATGTGAAACCTTTGCGTAAATCTTTTTAAATCTCTAGAAATATTTGCGGAATATTTGAAATATTTGAAAAATTATTGAAATCTTTTTGAAATTATTTTGAAGTCTTTGGAAATCCTTGCAAAATATTTTAAATATTTTTGGAATATTTAATAGCATTTATGAAATATTTTCAAAATCTTTGTAAAATTAGTGAAATCTATGTAAACTTTTTTAGAAATCTTTGAAAATCTTTAAAAATCTCTGAAAAATATGTGAAATCTTTGGAAAATCATTAAAACCTTTGTGAAATCTTTTAAAATTTTCATGAATCTTTACGGAGTATTATAAATATTTTATGATATTTGTGAAATCTTTTTAAAATCTTTGGAGAGCCATTAAAATCTATTTGAAATCTTTGAAAATTTTTAAAAATTTTTGCGAAATATGTAAAAGCTTTGAGAAATCATTGACATCTTTGTGAAATATTTTTCGAATCTTTTTGAAATCTTAAGAAATCTTTGCAAAATATTTTTAATATTTTTGGAATATTTGATAGCATTTGTGTAATCTTTTTTAAATCTTTGTAAAATCATTAAAATCTATGTAAACTCTTCCGGAAATCTTTGAAAATCTGAAAAAATCTCTGCAAAATATGCTAAATCTTTAAAAAATCATTAATATCTTTTCTAAATCTTCAGAAATTTTTGCGGAATATTTGATAATATTTGTGAAATCTTTTTGAAATGTTTGGAAAATCATTAAAATCTATGTAAAATCTTTGAAAATTTTTTTAAATCTTTGCAAAATATGTGAATTCCTTGGAAAATCATTGAAATCTTTGTGAAATCTTTTAAAAATCTTTGAAAAATCTTTGCGGAATATTTGATCTATTTGATGATTTTCGTGAAATATTTGCAAAATCATTAAAATATTTGTGAAATCTTTTTTCAAATCTTTGGAGAATCATAAGAATCTATATAAAACCTTTCTGAAGTCTTTGTGAATCTTCCAAAAATTTTGCGAAATATATGTAATTTTTAGGAAATCATTTAAATCTATGTAAAATGTTTCTAAAATATTTGATAACCGTTGCGAAACATTTGTGAAGTATTGGATAATATTTTTGGAATCCTTACAAAATCATTTAAATCTTTGTGAAATCTTTCTGATATTTTTGAAAGTCTTTGCAAAACGTTAAAAATATTCTTTTAATATTTAGTAATATTTGTGAAATTATTGCAATCATTGAGGTCTTCCTGAAATATTTGTGAAATCTTTGAAATATTTGGAAAATCATTAAAATCTATGTAAAATCTTTGAAAATCTTTGTAGAACAATTAGATTCTCTGAAACCTATTTAAAACTTTTGTAAAATATTTTATATCTATCCGAAATCTTTGTGAAATATTTGAAATCTATGAAATCCTTGGAAAAAAAAACTCTTTGTGAAATCTTTTCTAATATTTTTGGAAACCTATTTAAAATATTTAAAATATTTTTGAAATATTTGGCAATATTTATGAAATTATGGAAATCATTGAGGCCTTTCTGACATATTTGAAATCTATTTTTAAAATCTTTCAGAATTCTTTGTGAAATCATTGAAATTTTTATGCAGTCTTTGAAATTCATCCGAAATCTTTTCAAAACATTTGAAATCTTTGTGAAATTCTTGTGGAATCATTAAAACCTTTGTGCTCTCTTTGAAATTTATTTAAAATTTTGGTAAAATAATTGAAATATTTGTAAAATATTTTTGAAATCTTTGAAAACCTTTATGTGTATTCACGTATCAATCTATGAGGGAAGTTTTTCATTGCTTTATTTTATTTTATAAAATTTTTGTTTTGTGGATTTCAAAAGGTGTAGCTTCCATAGTAGATTTCAAGTAGTACAGATCAATTACCAGTCAGACAACAATTTTGAAACAGTGTTGCGAGATCTTCATATTTCATACTGGAAAGTCTTAAAAATGGATCATTTCTGAAGTTTAAGATAAAAATTTTCCTAATTAAAATGTCGCATTTTTTTAAAAAGCTGTCTTCAGAAATTCAAACTTCAATAATGTGTCGGCGACATATTTTACAAAATAGAGGGTTTGTTTAAAACTTAAAATGTTTAAAATTTATTCAGGCTTATGCTACTATAGTCACAAGAGTATAACAAAAATTAGGATTTTTTTTAAATTTCAAAAATTCGGGCTTTCATTCAAGATTTTAAGTAGTACAGGTACATTTTTGGTCAGGCGACAATATTGAAACTGTGTCGCTAAAAAATATTTCCATCCTATCCTAAAAACTTTAAAAATTTGACTATTTAATAACAAAAAATTTCATTTTAACAATAATTAAAATACAAATTTTTGTTACTAAATAGTTCAATTTTTTGTAAAAATCTGAGACTTTTATAGTAGCTTCTAAGTAGTGCAGACCAAGTTTCCGTCAGACAACAATTTGAAAACATTGTGTCAGGGAGATCTTATTTTATTCTAAAAGCTATCAAGAGTAAAGAAATTCTTATCATTAAAATACAACATGAGTAATTTTCATATTAAAAAATACGAGGCATTTAGTGTACATTTTAAGTAGTACAGGTCAATTTTCAGTCAGCCATACATCCTGATACCTTGTTAGTGTTATAATTTAAGAATTTTAAATCAAACTATTTTAAGTTAAAAATCAGTTGAACTATTAAAGTTTTTAAAGTTTGAAAATTTTAATATTGAAAATATTTTTGTTTTAAGCTCATTTGAGTCAGCATTGTTTTAATTAATATGTAGCATCATCAGGGTGGTACAAATTTTTTTTATTTTCATTCATATCTACCGAAAATTTGTTCAAACCCACAAAAAATGATCTGGAGAGGTGGCAGAATACGAATTATATAATAATTTTCAAATATGGCCCCCCGTAAGTATGTTTTATAGGGTCCCAAAAATCCCCATGAGTGAAAAAATAGGTTTTGCAAGTTTTTGGCAATAATTATTATTTTTTGCAGTTTTTTAAAAGCAGATTATTCATAATACATAAAATATCACTTTACACTGATAACTAGATGTTTATATGAACGTATGAACAATTTATTATTGTTTTTTAGTAATTTTTTCTTAGATTAAAGTTAGAAAGTCGCGATTTTTTCAAATATTTTACCCTTTATGTCAAATTCCTAATTACAGTAAGGTCATGCTTAATTAATGTTAACAAAAATAATTTTCTAAGCAATGTATTGTTATTGTTAATAATTTTTTTTAAATAATGCTAGAAAACAGCAGTTTTTTCAGAAAATTTTCACTTTTTGTCCAATTTTTAATTATAGTAAGGTGAATAATTAATTAAAGTTAACAAAATTATTGTTTAAACAATTAATTATTATATTGAATAAAAGTATCTTTAAATAATGTTAGAAAGTTGCGGCTTTGTTTCAAATATTTAACCTTTTCTTCACTCTTCACTTGAAGTTTGGTCATAAATATTAATATTAAACAAACTCAATTTTTTAAACAAATTATTATTGTCAAAAACTATCTTCTTCTATAGTAATGCTAGATATTTGCGTTTTTTTTTTAAATTTTACAATTTTTGTCATTTTTTCACTTACTTAGCAAAGTAATAATTAACGCAAGTTAACAAACATAATTTATTAGGCAATTCATTATTGTTTATAATTATATTTTCTTAGATAATTGCTAACAAAAAGGCTTTCAGTAGCTTTATTTCAGAAAAATATATTCTTAAAAAAGAAAGAGATTGTTTAAAATTTGATTCTCTCTAATGCTTATTTATTATTTGTTTATAACTTAAAAGGTAAATCGAAGTTAGGCATTTCAGAAAAAACTGAAATTTTCTAGAACTTATCTAAGAGATGATAGTTATAAACAATAATTAATTGTTTAAACAACTATTTTTAAAAATCTCAGAAAAAATTTAACTTTTTGCCATTAGGTAAAAAGAATATAATTAGCAATAATAATAATAAACTGTTTATGCAATAATTTTTGTTAATTTTAATAAATTATTAATTTACTCTTATTAAAAAGTGCAAAAAAGTTTTTAATTTCAGAAAAAACTGCAACTATCTAGTATTAATATAAAAGAAGATAGCTTTAAATATTAATAATTTGTTTAAACAATTGTTTTTGCTAAAATTTATTTATTATTAAGTCACTTAAATGGAAAAATAGATAAACAGTTAAAAATTTCAGTAAAAATTTAACTTTTTATCATTAAGTACAAAGAATATTATTAGCAATGACAATAAAATGTTGAAACCAATTATTTCAGTTAACTTGAATAAATTATTAATTCACTCTAATTGAAAAGTGACAAACAGTTTTAAATTTCAGAAAAAAACCGCAACTATCTAGTATTAATACAACAGAAGATAGCTTTAATAATTATTAATTTATTTAAACAATTATTTTTCCTAAATTTAATTGAATGTTAACTGATTTTAAGTGAAAAGTGGACAAAAAGTTAAAAATTGTAGAAAAAAACCGCAGCTATCTGGCATTATTATAGATAAAGTTAGTTGTTAACAATAATAATTTTTTCAAACAATAATATTCGCTAAAATTCATGAATTATCAAGTCGCTTTAAGTAAAAAGTAGACATACAGTTAATAATTTCAAAATACTGCAACTTTCTATCATGAAGTAAAGAAAATATAATAACCAATGATAATAAACTGTTCAAACAATTATTTTTGTTAGCTTAAATTAATTATTACTTTAATCTAATTGAAAAGTGACAAAAATTTAAAAATTTAAAAAAAAAACGCAATTATCTGGTATTAATATAAAAGAAGATAGCTGTAAACAATAATTATTTGTATAAACAATTATTTTTGCTAAACTCAATTAAACATTAACTCACTCTAAGTGAAGTGGATAAACAGTTAAATATTTTAGAAAAAAACCGCGATTTCTAACAGTATTCAAAGGCAATATTATTAAAAATAATAATAAATTGTTCAAAACATTATTTTTGTTACAATTATTAACATTTTTTCTCACAGTAATTAAAAACTGTACAAAAAGTGAAAATTTTTAGGAATTTCGCGACTTTTTATCTCTATTCTAGGAGAAAATTGATAAAAACATTAAGAAATTATTTTAAAAATTATTGTAAACATCTGATTATCAAAACAAAGTAGTATTTTATGTATTAGAAACAATCTGTGTTAAAAAAACAAAAAAAAATCATTATTAGCGCTAAAAGGTCACAAAACCCATTTTTTATTTTATGGGGTTTTTTCGGGAGCCTGTAAAATAGACTTATGGGGGTGATACATAAAAAGTAATATTTTTCGTATTCTATAAATAATTGTGAAGAGAAATGTTGAATTTCAAATCGATTAAGCTAGTATTGACGATTCTTAATAAAAATTTTAAAAACGTTTTTTTTCTTATGGGAAATACTTTTAAAACTTCATGTGGCTTCCCTGGTGGAAGTTTCGGATAGGAATTAATTCCGAGCTAATCAGAACTATTCCCAATAATTCTAATATCTGTATCCGAGCCAATGCGAATCAATCCGAATCAATCCGAAAAAAGTTTTGAGTCTCGTTTGTTGAAAAACGCTTTAAATTAATCCGGTTTAATCCGATTCAATCCGAGACTTCTATCCAAATGAATCTGAACAGATCAGAAGTAAATTTTTTTAATCCGTACGAATAAGAATCAATCCGGGCTCAGATTGATATTTATTCCGAATAAATCAGTGTTCGGATTGATTCTGATTCATTCGGATTGAAAATTTACTTTGGATTCATTTGGATGCTTTTAAATAAAAGTTTCAGATTGAATCGAATTGAGTCGGATTAACTTTAAGCGTTTTTTAACAAACGAGATTAAAACTTTTTTCGGATTGGTTCGGATTGATTCGCATTAGCTCGGATATACACATAGAAATGATTCGGAGTAGTTCCACTTAGCTTGAAATGAATTCCTATCTGAAACTTTCGCCAGAGTTGCGCCACCTCTGAATATATATTTTCTTAATGAATTCATTTTTGTGTGGAATTCGTGTGGAAAATGGATCTCGGCTGAATTTTCTGAAACAACGCTTTTTGGTAGTTCTCGATGTGTAGATCAAGTCTCAATGGACACCGAG
>JAUELO010029733.1:0-10727 GCA_032357855.1 Amphibolips quercusostensackenii | reverse complement strand
ATGTGTTGATTCGAAACGAATCGATTGACCGATAATGTTGATACATTTTATTGAAGAGTAAGAAAGCTATGGTAATGCATAAAACTTATAAATACGGTTTTTTATATAAAACTCTTTTCACTAAGATAATTAAAATTTGATGCAAAAATATAAAAGATTTCTTGGCTTGAGACAAATTAATTGACCTATGATATTAATATATTGTATTTAATAGTATGGGAGACGCATAATTTAAAGTTAATGTGAAAATAGAAAAGATGCGTTAATTCGAGCCGAATTAATTGACCTACATTATTGATACATTTTATTGCAGAGATAGAAAGCTATGGTAGTGCTCAATATTTAAAAAAAAACCTTTTTTTATAGTGGAATTATTTACATCAAAATAATTAAAAATTAATGTAATAACGGAAAATATTTCTTGATTCTAGAAAAATCAATTGACCTGTAATATCAATACACTTTATTGAAGAGTGAGGAAGTTATGCTTATTTATAATATCTTAGACATCTGTTGTGCACAGAAAAACTTTTTTCATGAACATAATCCAAAGTTGATGCATAACTAGAAAAGAGTTTTTGATCATAAATTTTCAAAAAAAAAAATAATTCTGACAATTTTTGTGAAAAAACTATAGAGCTGGGAAATGGATAGGGTGCGACCGAATTTTTCCCTCCCCTTTCCTAGCTCTAAAAATTACCATTTTCAATACAAAATTTGATTTATCTAAATTGTCATTGTATTCAAACATTTTGTATTTTTTGTAAATTTCTATTCTTGAGGTGATCAAAATAAAAAACTTAGTTTGTCTATTATTTAAAAAAACACTAATATTTTCTCTATGAGGAAACAAATACATTTGCTAACGGAAAGCAAAGTGTTTGTGAACTAAGCACCATAAATAAAGCGAAAACGTTCGAGATCGAATTTACAGCTAGTTAAAAATTTATCCTTTTGGTTTAAACAATAATCTTTTTATGGTAAATATGCAACTATTTGCCGAAGAATTTAACTATTTGTTAAAAAATTAAACTTTTTGTTAAAAAGTCGTCTTTTAATTAAAGGTTCAAATACTCACTTGTAAATGCAACTGTTTCGTTATAAACCCTTTTTGTTGCTGTTGTTGTTCAGAATTCAACTGTATGGTTAAAAATCATTTTTTGGCTTGTATAAAGTTGTTCTTTTTGGCTTAAATATTGAAGAATGTAGTTAAATTTTTTGTTTGTTATTACATAACAAATCTTCGTTATTCGAAAATTTAACCCTTTTTCTAAAAATTTGTCCTTTGAGCTTAAACATTTATCTTCTTACGTTTACTATTAAACTATTTGTCAAAAAATTAAATTTTTCGTACAAATTCGTTAAATTTGATTGAAAGTTCAACTATTCGGTTGTAAATGCAACTGTTTTGTTAAAAAAATTTTAATTTAACTATTTCACTAGAAAAGAACTTTTTTACAGACAATTTATTTTTGGCTAAAAGATTCAACAATTTTTTTGCAATCTTTCTTTCTTAAATGAAAAATCTTTCATAGCTGAAAAATTATTCTTTTTTTGAAAATTCGTCCTTTTGATTTAAACAATTATCCTTTTATGTTGAACGTGCAACTATTTGCTAAAAAATTTAACTATTTGCTAAAAAATATAACTATTTTAAAAAAAACTTTCTGTTAAAAAGTCGTCTTATTAGATTAAAAGTTCAAATATCCAGTTGTAAATGCAACTATTTCGTTAAAAATCTTTTTTCCTTTTTGAAAATTTAACTGTTTTGTCGGAAATTTGTCTTTTTGATTTGAATATTCATCATTTTTATGTTAAATTTTGATTGTGAAAAATCATTTTTTTTTGCAAATTATACTATTAAGTTAAAAATTTATCTTTTTGGTAAAAAATTAATACTATTTTTCTTCTCTTGAGAACATTTGGAACCGTGAAGTCTAATTTTACAATTTAATAATTTATCTTGTGATAAAATCGCTCCTAGCAGAATTTAGAACGAAAATCTATTCACGGTAATATGAAGCGTCCAAAGACCGATGGATGTTAGTCAATACACTTTAGCATTTACGGAAATTAGCCAGTTTCTCTATTTCAGTTTTGCCTTTAACTGGATCGACTAGTAATGACTTCGCAAACTTCATGCAAAACGTTTACCTTAAAAAGTTTCAGCTTCGTAGAATCTGCTTCCAGCATAATTGGGCAAATCAGAATATTCAAGGAAGAGCTTAAATTGCACAAACATTATAATTTTCTGAGTTTTGAAACAATTTTCAGTCAAATAAAGATTTCCAATTTAAAAATTTTTCACACAATAGAAAATGTTTTAGGACGTTCTAGAAGATTTAAAAAAAGTCCAAAAATTTCTAGAATGTTCTAAAATATTCTGAGTATTGTAGAACATTGCAGGATATTATAGAAAAAAAGTAAAGAAGATTTTTTAATTAGCATTAGGTTTGATTATATTTTTTTCTATGTTCTGCGATCAATTTTCAAAAATTTATATTGCTTCAAATACAATGAAAAATTTATTTTTGTCCTGAATTATACATTTTACAATTTAACAGACCTAAATTCTATTATAATGTATATTTGCAGAAACATGTTATTTTTTTTAGCAGATTTGGTAAATTTATTCATTTTAATGGAATTTAGGTCAGCTAAAATGAAAAATGTAAAAGGTAGGACTGATTCAATTTGCCTTACTGACGAGTCCAGTAAATCAGTCTAGAAAAAAAATTTAAAAAATAATTTCTATTTTATTTACAAAAATATATTGTTCTTAAATTGATTGCAGAGCAAAAATAAATAATATCAAGCCTAATGTTAATTAAAAAATCTTCTTTACTATTATGAAACTTGCGTCAATTAAAAAAGATATCTTATAAAATATAGAAAAGATGTCATCTAAGTATTATAGAGAAGGTCAGACATTTGTGGAATATTTTTGACTACTGCAAAGTAATATATAAAATTCCCGAAAATTCAAGAAAAATCTAGAACATTTTGAATTTTCCCAATCTGTATAATTTAAAAATGTTTCAGAAAATTGTAAAATATTTTCTAAAAATGCATAATACTCTGAAACATTCCGCAATATTTTTCATCATTATAACAAATGCAAAACCCTTCTCTGGTCAATAAATAAAATGTAAATTTGTGTCTATACATTAAAACCAATATTATTGAAACAAAAAAAGTGTGAATTTTCAACCATATTGTTGAGTTTTCAAGACAAAAAACGAATATTTTATAAGAAACTTGAATTTTCTACAAAAAAGTTTATTTTTAGGCAAGGGGGAAAAATTTTTAATCAAGAAAGAGGAATTCTAGGTGAAAAAAAATAACTTTTACTATAAAAAGACAAAATTTAAACAAATTACAATCATTTTCAACTAACTAATTGAATTGTAACAGAAAAAAAGTTTTCGCTAAAGGATAGAATAGATAAACTTCAAGTTCAAAGAATTATTTTTAACAAAATAAAAAAACGAATTATTAACTAGAAGAATCCAAAAAAAAACAAAAAAACTTTATAACAAAAAATTTAAATTCTCAACCATGCAGATGAATTTTCAACAAAATAGTTCACTTTTCAAGAAGAACTTTCAACAAGAATGTTAATTTTTAATTAGGAAAGATTAATTTTCAACGAAATAATGTAATTTCAAACCAAATATGATAAATTTTCAACTAAAATTAGAATTATTAAATTTTCAGTTGAAAAAATTAATTTTAAGCCAGTTAAATTTAACTATAAAAATTTTTTCAACAAAATAGGTAAATCCACAACTAAAATGAGGAATTTTCAA
Organism: Amphibolips quercusostensackenii; assembly: GCA_032357855.1. Classification (NCBI taxonomy): domain Eukaryota; kingdom Metazoa; phylum Arthropoda; class Insecta; order Hymenoptera; family Cynipidae; genus Amphibolips; species Amphibolips quercusostensackenii. The sequence goes on along the minus strand of JAUELO010029733.1, from coordinate 6,918 downwards.
CGAACACGAATGATTTTCAGAACAAATAGACGAATTTTCAAAGAATTAGTTAAGTTTTTAATGAATAGATCAACTTTCTATGGAATAGTTTAATTTTCTAATAAAGCAGTACAATTCTAAACCAAAAATATGAATATTAATAAAAAAAATTAATTTCTAACCAAATAGTTTAATCTTCTACCAAATTGTTAAATTTTCAAACGAGGAAGATAAATTTCGTACAAAATAGATTAATTTTCACCAAAAAAATATAAATTTTTAGAAAAAAAATTAATTTATCAACAAATAGTTAAAAGTTTTAAATAAAAGATGATTTTTCAACCAGAAAAAATTAATTTGTTACAATGTAGGTAAACTTTAAACAAAGTAGAAGAATTATTTACAAGGAAGTTTATTTTCAATCAAGAAATTTAAATTTTCGGCGAAGCGATTAAATTTTTAAATAAAAAGGATCAATTTTGACCAAAAAATGAAATAGTTAAATTTTTAGAAAACAAAATGAATTTTTGGTAAAAAAAAAACCAATATCGAACAAAATAGTTGAATTTTCAAATAAATAGTTGTATTTTTAGCCGAATAGTTTAATTTTCTAATATATTAGTTAAATTAAAAAGACAAATAATTTTAAACTAAATAAAATATTTCAACAAAAATAGTATAATTTGCTAAGGAAATAATTAAATGTTAAAAAAATACTAATTTCACAACTAAATAGTTTAATTTTTTACCAAATGTTAAATTTGCAAGTAAAAATAAGAAAAAAATCTTTTAGTTTATTTACGTCAAAAAGTTAAATTTTTAGCCAAATATATGAATTTAAAATCAAAAAAGGTCAATTTTCAATTTAAAATATCAATTTCTAACCAGAAATGGAATAGTTATATTTTTTGATGAAGTAAAAAAATGCCCCCCACAAAAAATTGATTTTCAGAAAAATGTTAAAGTTTTAAACCAAAGTAGTAAATTGTCAACGTAAATGATGATTTTTCAACAACAACAAAATTAATTAAAAAAATAGAAAGAATAGGTAAATTCTTAGATAAAGAAATATTTTTTCACAAAGTTGAATTCTAAAGAAATAGTAAAGATTTTCAATAAATAGTTTAATTCATAATTTAATATTTTGATTTTCTAACAAACTAGATAAATTTGTAACAAAACACGTACTTTTCTAATTAAGAAAAGATTTATTTCCAATTCAAAATATCAATTTTTAACCAAAAATGAAATAGTTACATTTTGAGTCAATATAATTATTTCTCTGCAAAAAAATTAATTTTCAGAAAAATACTTGAATTTTCAACCAAAAAAATAAACTTTGAACTAAAATGATAAATAAAACTAAACAATAAAAATTTTTTTAACTCAAAAACTACATTTTAAACAAAATATTTGCGTTTATAATAAAATTATAAAATTTTTAACTAAATAGTCGAATTTTTAATAAGAAAATATGAATTGAGAACCAAAAATGTAATGGTAGAATATTCAACAACAAAAACTTAGCCTTTAACCAAGAGTATTCGGTTGTTTGTTATTCTCTATATTAGTTCAGTTTAAATTAAAAAATTATTATTGTTTATAGCAGTTTTCTCTCAGAATAGAGTAAAAGTCACGATTGTTAAAAAAAATTTCAACTTTTTGTCCAATTTTCAATTAGAGTGAGGTAAATAAATAATAAGAGTTAACAAAATCTTTTATTCAAACAACTTATTATTATTGTTATATTATTTAATTCGAATAATGTTAGAAAGTTGCTATTTTTTTGAAATTTTGAACTATTAGTCTACTTTCTTTTTAAATTCAGTTAATAATTATACATAAATTCACTTAGTAAATTAATAAATAACGCAATTTAACATAGTTGCTTAAACAATTTATTATTATTTATAACTATATTCTCTCAGATAAGTATTGAAAGTTGCAGTTTTTCTGAACTCCATAAATTTTTGTCCACTTTTTACTTATTGAGGTAGTAATTAATTCAAGTTAACAAACATACTTATTTGAACAATTGATTACTGCTAATAAACTATCTTCCTTTAAAGTGATTTTAAAAAGTTTATTTTTTTGAGATATCTAGTTTTTTTTTTACTTTTCAGGTGTGAACAAATAAGTGAACCTAAACAAGAATAATTTTTTTAAATGGTGTTGTGTTTTTCTAAATGAATTATTTTTGCTCTTTTCGCAATGTTAAAAAAAAATTATTTGAAACAAAAAAGATATTATACACGAAAGAAAAGTGAAAATCAGACAAAAACTTTACGAGTTTAGAAAAAAGCACAACTTTTTAGTACTTATTCTGAAAAAATAATTACAAACAATGATAAATTGTTAAAACAACTATGTTTGTTAACTTGCTTTATTTATTAATTAACTAAGTAAAAAGTAGGTGATGAGTCAAAAATTTCAAAAAGATCACAACTTTCTAGCATTATTAAAGAAGAAGATAGTTATAAGCAATGAAAAATTTTTTTAATAATTATTTTTGCTTACTTGAATAAATTATGAATTCAATCCAAATAAAAAATAGACAAATAGTTCAAAAAAAATTTTTCTGAAATCTCCAGCATTATTTTAAGAGAATATCATTAAAAATAATGGCAAATTCTTAAAACAATTATATTTGTTAATAATAATAAAAAGTTACCTCATTATGATTAAAAATTTGATGAAAAGTAGAAAATAAAAAAGAAAATCGCTACTTTTTATCTCTATTCGGAAAGAAAATTGCTAAAAACAATAACAAATTGCTCAAACAGTTTATGTAAACATCTTATTATCAGTATAAAGTTGTATATTATGTATTAAAAACAATTTGTATTAAAAAGATCTGCTTCCTGCTCGTTTCTCTCGCAAGTTTGAGCGCGCCTGGGACGTTCACCAATTGAACCTCGCGCTTCGCGTTCTATAATATATTTATCCCGCAATACGCGCTCGATCATTATACATCTTTACATTTTTGGACAGCATTTTAAAATAAAATGTCAAACCATCGACAACTGAAATTTAGTGATTGTGAATTCTCTTTTGTTAAAGCTCATTTCTTTAACGAATACAATCTCATCACGTGTCTCGTGAGACAAAAAAGGTTTAAAAGCAAATTTTCAGGTCTTAATTAAAAACAATTTTGTTATCAGCCATTTTATTGTACATTTTAGTGTATTTTATTGTTAAACTATCGACAACTGCAAGCTAGTGATTGTGAAATGTCTTTTGTTAAAGCTGCTTGGGCTTTAGCAAACACTTGTTTCGTGAAAAAAAGGTAAAAAGCAAATTTTTAAATTTAATTTAAAAACAATTTGATTATCAAACATTTTATTACACATTTTAGTGTATTTTATTGTTGAACTATTGACAGCTGCAAGTTAGTAATTGTACATTCTCTTTTGTTAAAGCTCCTTTGGCTTTCACGAACACATTCTCATTACGTGTCTCCTAAAAAAAAGGTTCAAACCAAATTTTCAGATTCAATATTGAAACAATTTGGTTATCACACATTTTATTGCTTATCTTAGTGTATTTTATTGTTAAACTATCGACAACTGCTAGTTAGTTATTGTGAATTGTCTTTTAAACGCTCCTGTGGCTTTAACAAACACGTGTCTTGTGAAAAAAGGTAAAAAGCAAATTTTCGGATTTAATTTAAAAACAATTTGGTCTTCAAACATTTTATTCTACATTTCAGTGAATTTTATTGTAAAACTATCGACGACTGCACGTTAGTGATTGTGAATTCTCTCTTTTTAAAGCTCTTTTGGCTTTGACGAAAACATTCTCATTACCAGTCTTGTAAAAAAAAGGTTAAAAGCAAATTTTCGGATTTAATTTAAAATAATTTAGTTATTAAACATTTTATTGTACATTTAAGTGAATTTTAATTGTTAAATTATCGACGACTGCAAGTCAGTGATTGTGAAACCTCTTTTGTTAAAGCTCCTCTGTCTTTAGCAAACACGCGTCTCGTGAAAAAAAGGTTAAAAAGCAAATTTTTAGATTAAATTTAAAAACAATTTGGTTATGAAACATTTTATTGTACATTTCAGTATATTTTACCATTAAAATAGGGACAAATGCAAGGCAGTAATTGTGAAATCTCTTTTTTCGATGCTCCTTTGGCATTAGTGAACACGTGTTTCCTGAAAAAAAAGGTTATGAGCCAATTTTAAGGTTTAATTTTAAAATTATTATGTTATCAAACATTTGATTGTACATTTTAGTGTATTTTATTATTAAACTTTTGTGAGCTGCAAGGTAGTGATTGTGAATTCTCCTTTATTAAAGCTCCTTTGGCTTTAACGAACACACTTTCATTACGTGTCTCGTAAAAAAAAAGGTTAAAAGGAAATTTTCTGATCTAATTCAAAAACAATTTGGTTATCAAACATTTTATTGTACATTTAGGTGTATTTTACTGTTAAACTATTGCCAACTGTGAGCTGGTTTTTGGGAAATCCTCTTTGCTAAAGCTCCTTTGGCTTTAACAAACACGTGTCTCGTGGAAAAATTGTCGAAAGTAAATTCTCAGATTTAATTTTAAAACAATTTGGTTATCAAAAATTTTATTGTGCATTTAAGTGTATTTTATTGTTAAACTATCGACAACTGCAACTTAGTGATTGTGAATTCTTTTTTTTTAATGCTCCTTTGGCTTTAGCCAACACATTTTTATTACGTGTCACGTGAAAAGAAAGGTTAAAAGCAAGTTTTCGGATTAAATCTAAAAGCAATTTGGTTAGTAAGCATTTTATTCTACATTTTTGTAAATTTTATTGTTAAACTATCGACGACTGCGAGTTAGTGATTGTAAAATCTCTTTTGCTAATGCTCCTTAGACTTTCGCGGACACGTGTCTCTTGAAAAAAAGGTAAAAATCAAATTTGTAGATTAAATTTAAAAACACTTTGGTTATCAAAAATTGTATCTCACATTTTAGTTTATTTTATGATTAAACTATCGGCAGCTGCAAGTTATTCATTGTGAATTCTCTTTTGTTTAAATCTCCTTCAGCTTTGATGAACACATTCTTATTACATGCTTCGTGAAAAAAAAGATTGAAAGCAAATTTTTAGAATAAATTTTATAACAATTTGGTTATCATGCATTTAATTGTACATTTTAGTCTATTTTATTGTTAATATATCGGCAACTGCAAATTAGTTATTGTGAAACCTCTTTTTCGAAAGCTCCTTTGTCTTTAGCGGACACGTTTTTTGTGAAACAAAGGTTAAAAACAAATTTTTTGATTTAATTTGAAAACAATCTTGTTATCAAACACTGTATTGTCTATTTTAGTGTATTTTATTGTTAAACTATCGACTACTGCAAGATAGTGATTGTGAAATCTCTTTTGTTGAAGCTCCTATGGCTTTAACGAACACTTGTCTCGTAAAAAAAATGGTAGAAGCAAATTTTCAGATTTAATTGAAAAACAGTTTGGTTATCAAACATTTTACTATACATTTAGGTGTATTTTAATGTTAAACTATTGACGGCTGAAAGTAAGTGATTTTAAATTCTCTTTTGTTAGAGCTTCTTTGGCTTAAGCGAACACGGACATATCAGCTTTTTTTTATTTTCAAACTATCAACAACTGTAAGTTGGTGATTGTGAATTCTCTATTGTTAAAGCTCCTTCGGCTTCAATGAACACATTTTTCTTACGTGTCTCGTGGAGAAAAAGTTTAGAAGCAAATTTTCAGATCAAATTTGAAAACAGTTTGGTTATCACACATTTTATTGCACATGTTAGAGTATTTTATTGTTAAACTATCAACAACTGCAAATTAGAGATTGTGAATTCTCTATTGTTAAAGCTCTTCTGGCTTTAGTCAACACATGCTTATCGCGTGTAGATTTAAACAAATTTCCGAGCGAGATGCATAAAAATTCGAAAAAAAAACTTTTCCAATGAATTTTTGGACCACCCTACGTACACTTGAACTAATTTTAAGTGTCCCAACCTAATTGGCCGAGATTGTCAAAGAGGACAATTTGTAATCATTTGTCAGAAGCTGTAGGACATAAACGGGACTAATTGCCGTCTTATTCAAATGAGCAGACGCGTCTGTTGCTCCTGTATTGCCCTACCTTGCCAACATTTTGAAATATTAAGCCCTCATATGTCTTCTGCACGAAAATCTTGTCTATTCCAACCGAACACCAAACACCATCACGAACATCGTCTTTATTTAGGTAGCCGTGACGCGTGTCTGGTAATACGTGCTTTGAACCCTCTCACAAAATTAATGTCCCATTATTTTACCTAAATTATAGGTTGCAGAGAAAGCACTTAAGGGCGTCTTTTGTTTTTTGTGTTTTAGCTTTTAAACGATTATTGTGCGTTTCTTTAAACAAGTTTTTTACCTACATTTGGAATCATCTGGAACGAAACCAATCTGACGTCGTCGTGTACCACAAGTACTTTTGAAGGTGTGCAAGGTATTTGTGCGATTTCTGGTGATTCGCCAGAAATTGCTGAATAGCCTGCGATGAATCGGCAAGTGCGTTGCGGTGAGGACAAAGTCGACACTTTTCGCAAAATCTTAGCTTAGAATTTCCGAAACAATAGTTTTCTAGTAGGCACAAAACTTAAGACTGTAATTGGAACGTTCTAACAAAGTTTCTTGGACGTACAAGCCACAAGACGTTATTTACACGTTTCAAAAATTTTTTCTGCTTGAAACACATGTTTCACGTATCACGAAAGATCATAACTTCCCTACTTTTGAAAAAAGTGTATGAATATTATAAGTCAGTCGGTTTGCCTTAAATCAAGGAATCTTTTCTGTTCTAGCTTAAATTTTGAATTATGTTAAAGAAAAAAGTTTTACTACGAAAACCGATATTTTTAAACATTATGCATTACCATGGCTTCCTTACTTTTCGATAAAATGTATCAATAATATAGGTAAGACAA
>JAUELO010029718.1:0-10727 GCA_032357855.1 Amphibolips quercusostensackenii | reverse complement strand
CCCCCCCCCTTTTGTCATATGTCCACGTTTTGAGACCCCCTAAATCCGAGAAACAGGTTTTTACGAATTTGTCTATGTCTGTCTGTATGTCCGTCTGTCTGTGAGCACAATAACTTTTGAGAAAATTACTTTATTAGATTGTCCTTTAGTAACCTCTTTTAGTATTAGAAATTAAAGGTCAAGTTCGTTAGCTAGACATTTTGGATAATAATTCTAAAAGTGAAAGCATTTGGAAAATTTTTGAGACAATTTTTTCAGATTTAAAAATTTTATGTGAGGCTGTTCATAGTACTCAAAAAGTTAAACAATTTATTTATAGAAAAATTTTTTCGATAAAAATAAAATTATCAGAGTTACAGCATTTTCAAAATTCAAAAAAACAAACGAAGAAAACAATTTAAAGCTAACCAACGCAAGATATGAAAAAGTCCAGACATGAAAAACGTTTTTCTTTAATGTTCTACAAGATTATTACAAATTTTTGAATTTTTTTGAACAATCAAAATTTCACATTTCTATTGTACAAAAAATAATAAAAAATAAAAAATTTCATTTTTGGTCACTATGCAAGATACAAAAAAAGATAATAAGACAAAAATTGTGCACCCAAAAAGATCGCCGATTTTTTTGGAATTACTTATTGTCAGGATGCGCAGTTTTTGTATTATTCATAAAAAACAACATTAAAAATAAAATAAAATAAATTTTTTGACAAAAGGCACAAGGTGAAAAAAAAATGAATTTACAATACTTGTTTACTTAAAAAAGAGCTACAAATTCGTTAATAATAATTTTTTTATGCGAAGCGTAATTTTTGTCTTAATCGTAAAAAATTGCAATAAAAATAAGAAAATGAAATTCTTGGAAAAACGACACAAGTGTTGAATAAATGAGTGAACAAAAGTTATTAACTCAAAGAAGATATACCAATTTCTTATTACACATTTTTCGTAGGACGCGTAGTTTTTGTTTTAATCATAAAAAATAACATTAAAAATTAAAAAATTTAATTTTTGGTAAAACGACACAAGATACAAAAAAAATGAATTCACAAAAGTCGTTCAACCAAAAAAAGTCTAAGCAGATTTAATTAATAATTTTTTTATACGACGCTTAGTTTACGTTTTGAACGTAGAAATCAACATTAGAAATAATAGAATAAAATGTTTGAAAAAATGATGCAAGATAAAATAAACTGTTAATTAGGGAGTACATTCCAAAATACAGTTACCAAATTTCCTTTGCCACATGACAAGAAGTACGAAAAATAGTAATTAGCATACAAAAATTTGTCAACTTTTTTTGAGTCTACAAAAATACTTCGTTGTTATTAATATTTTTGAATTCGAGATATCAAAACTTAACCATTTATAATTTAAAGTATTAAAAGCGTACTTTTTAAATTGAGAATAAGAATTCCAATCCACAACTATTTTGTTTCGTGTATAGTTTGACTGCAACAATCAATTTTTTATTTTGATTATTTATCCCGATTAATACAAAAAATATGTGTCCTATCAACAAAATAATCCAAAGAAAACTCATTCATCTTTTTTATAGGAATAAATTGTTTGGTAGAAATTTTTTTTTCACTGAAAATTTACTGTTGCATTTTTGATAACAAATGTATCTTTTTAATTTAAAATTAATTTTTTTTGTCGACAATTGAACTATTTTGTTGAAAATTAAATTTTTTACCTGAAAAAATAACATTACTATTATTTTATTTTGAAAATTCATTTTTATAGTTGAAGATTTAACATATCTGTTGACAGTTTGATTTCATAAGGTTGAAAATTAGTTTCTTCAATGAATTTATTTTTTCCATTTATGTTTATAAATTTATCTTTTTAGTTTTTTATTAATAATGTGTCCCCTAAGGGTTTACTTGACCTCCGTTTCTTATAAGACCATCTACAAACTTTATAATAACTTACCTTTACTATTTACAATTATTTACATCTATAAACATTGATTTTTATATATAGATCTTTACTTTTATACTTCATATAGGTCTAAAGAACGAGCGAGCGATCGAAAGCAAAAGAGCGATAACGAGCATGTAAGAGCGAGCGCATCCGCAAGTTAATCTACTTACACCACTACATAATCATTACTTACAGATCCTTACGCTTCTAGTCTATGCGACTTTCATTTCCTTTGTCTTTACCTTTTACTTCTCTTCTATCTTATTTTCACTTTGCCATTTTTTCCACATCCAAACTTTCATTATCTTGCATTCGCCCCTCTAGCCCCCTCCAACTCCTTTATCCACTCCTCACATATTTCATCCTCCCCAAGAATCTTTACTACATTCTCTTGCCAACTTCCTTGATCTTCTATTCTTCTCCTACATCCATCTCATACATGCCCATGTTTCCTTTTCTTACTCACATATTCTGCACTTTCTGTTCATCTTCTTTACTAACACAACCCCTTCCTTACCTCGTTTCCCAATCTGAATCTTGCTATTTTGATCCATTTTCTCTCTCCCTATCCCTTCTCTAAATACTTGAAAATATTTCTTCATTTTTTACCATGTTATACCATTTATTATATTTTGATTCCTTGATCATTTCCCATCTTTCCATTAATTGCTTTTCTCTGTCCCTTTATCCAATTCTTCATAACATACTTCATATTCTCCTCTCCTATATCTCTAGCACTGAAGAACTCCCTTCTTTCGTCTTCCCATCTTGTTAGTTCTATCGCCCTCCCTCTCCTTTTTTCTACTTTTTTTAAACACTTTTTCGCTAATTCCTCTTCCTTCCCCTCTCTTAACTTCGTCTCAAATTGCCATGCCCTCTTTCCCGCTCTAGTACATAATTTATCTCTTTGCGCTTTGTCTCTCACCATATATCCAGGTGTCCTCCAGTTCACCCCTAGCGTCTATCTTATGTACCTTTCTTGTAAACTTTTAATCTCTTTCCTTTTCTTCCACCCTCATATCTTCGCTCCATAACCTAATACCGGCCATACCAGCATATCAAACCACCACATTCTCCTTTTTAAATCTTTTTTAAACCTTCTTTTTCCTATTCCCTATATCTGTTTCATTACCCCTGCCGCTTTTTTCATCCTTTCTCTTCAATGAGCCCTATGGTCTCCATTTGCTCGCAAGATATATCACAAATATTTAAACTCCTTTGCACATCACTAACTTTACTTTCTTCCATCTCCAGGTCCATACTGTATTTCTCCAATCCTGTAATTAATCTCATCATCCCTTCTGCATCCTCTGCCATCAAAACTATATCGTCTGCGCATACCAGTTTATATATTTTTTCCTTTCCTATCCTAACTCCTCCCTATCCCTTTTTCCTAATTTCCTCTTCTAAGTCCGCGATTAATATATTAAATAAAAGTGGGCTCAAAGGACATCCTTGTCTTACTCCTCTCACTAACCAGAAGTTATCCCCTACTTGCTCTCCTACCTTCACCCGGCTTTTTGTCTCTCTGGAAATTTTCGATACTCTCTTTACTAAGCCCTCTCTTATTCCCTTTTTCACCGTAATTTTTTCTACCTCGACACGGTTCAAGGAGTCAAACGCCGCTATTAGGTCTACGAACATTGCTATCCTTTCCCCTTTTTCCCTTTTAATCATTCTATTTATCAGAAAATTTAGAACATATATGTTGTCTGTTACCCTCATTCCTTTTCTGAACCCCGTCTGATCAGGTGGCACTATCTTTTTTCCTCAACTTTTTTCTTTAATCTCTCTGACAAAACCGTTACATATACTCTATACAATGTTGGCATCAGCGTCACTCTTCTATAATCTTTAACCTCCTCCTCTTTGCCTTTCTTCATTATTGGTACCACTACTCCTTTTTTTCATAGCTCTGGTCACTTCTCTCCTCACCATACTCCATTGCACATTATCCACGCCCATTCCTTTAGTTCTGTTTTCCCATATTTTCAGACTTTATTTGGAATCTCATCTATTCTAGGCACCTTTCCAACTTTCATTATTCCTAACACTTTGACTATTTCTTACCTTGTTATGTCCTCTTTTCCATCTCTTCCCCTGCCATATTAACCTCCTTTCATAACTTTTCTCCTCACACCCCCAGCAAATCCATAAAATATTTTTTCCGAGCTTTTATCTCTATATCCTGGCTTACTCTTTTTTTTCTTTTTTTCTATTTACTACCTTCAAAAACCGCTTTTTCCGTTCTAGCTTTCTCCATCTCTTCTTTAAACATTTTATTTGCCTCTTCTTGCTTTCGATCACACAACTCAGTAGACTTCTTCTTTTTTTCTCTATATTCTTCTCTACAACTTTTCGTTCTTCTCCATTTTTATAATTCCCTTCTAACCTCCTTCTTTTTCTCTTTACATTCTTCATCCCATGCACTTCGATTTCCGCCTTCACTAACTTCTTCTTTGCTTGTACACTCTAATACCTTTTTTATATTTCTTATTATTCTCTCCATCTCCTCGTTTACATTTTCCTCTTTCTTTTTGACCTTTCTGACCCTTCCCTTTAACTTTTTTTTCCTTCTCTTGACTAATTCTCTATTTCTGCTTTTTTTACTTTTGATTTCTTTTTATCCATATTGTTATTACTATTTTCTTCCTCTAATGTCACTATTATGAGAAAGTGATCCAGATCTATATAATCCTGTATCTCCAATTTTTTGACCTTCCCTCTTAACTTATCGCCCACTATCACATAATCAATTAACGTTCCCTTTTTTCCTCCTAAGCGTGTATATTCCCTTCTCCACATCCCCTTCTATATTTTCGTTGATGATAAACCATCCCATCTCCTTCAAAATATTTAGAAATTTCTCCCCCCCCCCCCCAACCAGTGTCTTGCCTTTGGATCTTCTTCTTTGCTTTCCTCGCTAATCGCTTCCTTCTGTATCTCCTGTTCTTGCATTGGAATCTCTACCTATTATTAGCCTTATCTCCTCCTTATTTTGTTTTATTGATTTTTTTATCTCCTTTGATTCATTCTACATATTAACGTTTGCATACATCCCCACTATCTTTCACATTGTCCCTCTTATTTCTACCTCTTCCACTATTAATCCCTTTTTTTGTTTTTTCATGTCTTCCTTATACTTCCCAGGTATACATTCGCTCCTTACTTTCATCGCAATTCCTCCTATTGCTCTGCCTTTTTTATCCTATCTCTTTACGTTTTGCACCTGCCATTCATAACCTCTTGGTAACCTGACCCTCACTCTTTTCCATTCCCTTCTATCTAGTTATGTTTCTATCATTACTACTGCATCTCATTCTGCCAAATTATTAATAAACTCTCTATCCTTTTCCTCTAAGCCTGCTATATTTCATTAACATATCCTCCATTCTTTCCTTTTTTTAATTCTCGTCACTTTTAGATTCTTACTATTTTTTATTGTCCCATCTCCCGTTATTTTTTCTCCTAGTTCCCCCTCATCACATTTTCTACTAACTCTTCCCTTTTTTCGTCTTAATTCCACCATACACCACCTATCTGTATTCTTCCATACTGAACCTATGTTCTTTTTTCATTACTTCTTTTCTCTTCCGCTATTTCTCTTAACTTATACTGCATATTCCTTTCTACCGATGTCAAATCATCCTCTATCCTCTCCGAGCTTTCATATAACGCCCTCTTCTTTGCCATCACTTTCCTTTTATGTTCCCATTTCTTTAGTTTCACTAATACCATTAGTTTTTCTTTTTGCGTTTTCCTTTCTACACTTCGCATTTCCTCTATCTCTACCTAAGCATCTATCCTTCTTAGCTCATCTTCCACTCCTTTTCTTAGTTCCTTTTCTTCCAATCTTAGACCCTTTATCACTATGTTCCTTTTTTTCATATCTCTCTTTTCTTTCTATATTTCTTTATATTTCTCTTAGCCTTTTCCTCTTCTTATTCCTACTCTCCCCACCATCAGACTCCCGCTTTAACTTTTCAATAATTATAATCCTACTTTCCAACTGTGCTACCTTTTTACTAGGTTTTTCCTGCCTTTTTAATATTTGTTCTTATGTTTGCCTTCTATTTTCGGAATTCTCCCTAACTGCTTCCCATTTTCTCATCTCTTTTCTAAGCTTGGCTATTCCTTTCCTGATTTATTGTTTTATTTTCTCTCCTCTTTCTTTCTACCTTTTTTCGTTCATCTGCATCACCTCTATCATCATTTTACGCATTTCTTCTACTTCTAAATTTTTATCTTCTTTCGGCTCTGTACGTTCAAAATTATCTTCTTTTTTCCCCTTGTCTTTTTCCCCCGCTTCCTTCTGATCTTTTTCCGGCGGTGTTTTGATAATTTTCAGATTTCATAGGGTGAAACCTACTTCTACCTTATCTTCACTACTTCCTCTCCCCGCCTCATCCCTCTTCCTATTTATGAACTGCTCGATTGACCCTTAACTCTCCGCCTTCAATTTCTCCTTTCTATCGTTTTTTTATATCTTCTCCTCCTTTTTTCCTTACGCTTCAGCGTACAGAAGACTTTCTCGTCTAAGTCCCCTCCATCCATCAAACTGATTTGATGTATCATCGCGTATCACCCTACGTAACTTGCGTAACATCTGTCGCCACTATGCTGCCGCACCCTGCTACCTTAAATTCTTTCGTGATTCTCTTTACCTATCCTGCCCTGTCTTTGCAACTGGGTTGCGCTGGTCTCCCAACCCTTCTCCTCGCGGGAAACACACTAACCTATCCTCTCAGGCCACACAAAACAAACTCAATCACTCACAATATCATTCACTTCTTCAATTCTATTATCTTCAACACAATCTTTCAATTACAAACCCTTTCTCACACTCAAATCTCACTGCAATTTACCATAATCAGCACCACACAAATGCCGCTACCAAACATTTTCACGCCGGAAACGAAAGTCCTTTATCTTTTTAGTTGAAAATTAATTTCTTTCGTTTTAAATCAAAGCATTTTGTTGAAAATTTAATATTTTTGCATAAAAATTTAACCTTTCCATGTTTTTTTGGAATTTTTTTAGATGAAAATTCATTTCTTTAGTGGCAAATTAAACAATTTTGTTAAAAATTTGATTTCGTTTAGAGAGAAATATGTTTAAATCGAAAATTTGACTGTTTTATTTTTGGTTAAAAATGTATCTTTCTGGTTGAAAATTCATTTATTTTGTCAAAAATTGAACTATTTTGTTGAAAATTTAATTTTTCATTTGAAAACTTAACTTTAACATTTTTTGTTCCATTTTTTCAAATGAATTTTCATAGTTAAAAATTTTATTTATTTGTTGAAACTTTGATTTTGTTTGGTTATTCATCAATTTCTCTTAAAATAAAAATTTAACTGTTAAATTTATTGTTAAAAAGTTATCTTTTTAATTTAAAATTTATTTTATTTGTTTAAAATTAAACTATTTTGTTGAAAACTCAATTTTTTAATCTGACAATGTATATTTTTCATTTTTGATCGAAAATTTTTTTAGTTATAAATTCATTTGTGTAGTTGTGAATTGAACAGTTTGGTTGAAAATTTGATTCTGTTGGGCAGAATTTTTTTTTTTCTCAAAAATTGTACTGTTCCATTTTTGGTTAAAATGTATCTTTAAAGTTGAAAATTCATTTCTTTCGGCGACAATAAACTATTTTGTTGAAAACTAAAAAATTAATTTTTTCTCTTTTGTTGATTTTTGTGTTTGAACATTTCTTTTATGGTTGAAAATTTAACATTTTTGTTAAAAGTGTAATTTTGTTTATGTGAAGATTAGTGTTTTTTTAATCTAAAAATTAAACTATTAATTTGTGGTTGAAAATTCATATTTCCACCCGGAAATTAATTTCTTTCGTTAAAAAATTGAACTTTTTTGTTGAAAATCCAATTTTTTTGTCTGAAATTTTAACTTTTCAATTTTTAATTGAACATTTTTTTTAGTTAAAAATTTATTTTTTAATTTGTTAATTTATCAATTTTGTTGAAAATTTGATTTTGTTTGGTAGATATTTTCTTTCAACTGAAAATTTTACTGTTTCATTTTTGGTGAAAAATATATCTTTTTTAGTTGAGAATCCATTTCTGTTGTCGAGAATCAAACTATTTTGTTATGAATTAATTTTTTCAACTGGAAATTAAATTGTTAATTTGTGATTCAAAATTTCACTTGGAAATTGATGTCTTGCATTAAAAATTAAACTTTGTGTTAAGAATTCAATTTTTGTATCTGAAAATTTACCATATTCATTTTCGGTTGAAAATTAATTTTTCAGTTTAAAATTGATTTCTATAGTTGAAAAGTAGACAATTTTGTTTAAAATTTGTATTTTTGTTACTTAAAGCTTTTCCTTTTCAATTCAGAATTGTATTGAATGTTTGAAAATTTATCTTTGTTGGTAGAGAATAAGCCTTTTCGTATAAAAAATTCATCCGTTTTGGTTATCATGAAAAATCCTTTTTTTCCAAGTTATTAAAAGTAACCTTTTGAAAAACCTTTTTCTTTGATTCCTTGTTTTAAAAATTTTATTTTCAAAATTGTTTTCAAACAAAGTTTTTCGATTGATACTTTTAACTTAAAATATACTGAATTTTTTTGTTATTATAACAAATTATTTATGTGAAAGTAAAAAACTTTTGAAGTCAAACTGTAGTGTAAAAGACACAAAATTATTAAAACATTGTAGTTAAATAATTCTTCAAGTATTTTTCGCATATAGCGAAAATACCAAATTAACAAAATTGATAGTTAAAGAATTGTCACAACATTTTTTTTTAATTGTATACAAAAAATTGTTTAAAAAATGTTGTCATCAGATCTACGGCGCTAAATAATATTTTTTTAAAAAGTTTTTTGACTGCAATATTTTTTGAAAACTTTATACTTTTATTTTTTAATAGAGTAATTAAAATAAAATTTACGTCTAAATCTAAAATTAAACGAATTTTACATCATTTTACAATTGCGATATTAATCAAAGAATAACACTTTCAATCGTAGAATTGCGTGTCTAGAAAAAATGATTTAATTTTAAAAGAATTTAAAAAATAACTGATGAGTGCCACCATTATGTGCCAACGCGTTTAAAGAAATTTAATTGTTTTAAATTTATTTGACTTTGAGGACAACAACGAACACTACAATTTTTTACGAAATTTATTATTGGCAGTTAATGCAATCTCCCAACAATTATTATGGCTTTGATATCAATAATTAAAAATGATTTACAATCATAGAATTTATTTTAAAATTATCATAATAGAAATAATAAGGAAAAGCATAGAGTGAAAATACACTCACCTACAATTGCTGCAGTATATTGTAGCTTAAAATCAATTTCTTCCTTTGGCACCATATTTCTGCATTAAAAAAACAAACATTTTTCTTATGAAATAACAAAATTATCGAATAATTTTTATTTGATATAATATAAAATGAACTAATTATAACATTCGAATAATAATTATTCAAACTAATTATTACTTTAAAAAGTAGTTTCCACGTCGTGAATATCGATGCATTATACATGTTGTTAATGATTTTTCTTTTCCAATTGTTAGTAACCTGTTTATCAATTTGCGAATAAAAAACAATGAGAAAAAACATTTGCTCATTCTGCGTAAATCTCATTAAGAAGACGAAATTTCAGGAATTTACCTAACGTCACATTATATCATTAAAAATTAATTGTGGCGGAAAAGTCTTCGAGACAAAGCAATTTTTCCTTACTACGACAATAAGTGGTATTAAGAATTCACTGTTCATGATACACTACAGCCTACGATTCTTGACCGATTTTGATGTTCTTTTTTTAGAAACTAGCCTATCATACGCACGCTCAAGTGCGCGAACTTTTCTCATACACTTTATCATTTACCGAATATTTAAATGACTATTTTTTTAAAGTTTTTAACTACTTAAACTCTTGATGAAATTAGATTCTGATAGAATGTACTAAGTAAATCTATGTAAGGTAGAATTATTTCATTTACAATTACTTTTATTACCAGTAAAGGGCGATACATCCTTTGAAGATTTCAAGTGCATAACTTAACCAACGTCATGAATCCGGAAAGAACCATCAATAATGACACTGGTCAACAAAATGTGATGTATGTGCTCATGAAATGAGACATCTTATTTTCATAGTAGATTTTTGTGCTAAATCCGAATCTGGCCTTCATTTCTCTGCAGCACGTCAGGTTGTCGAGATTGTTTGAATCAAACATTAGTTGAAAAATGACAAATCAGGAGATAAAATCCTACTCTTCCAGGTGTCATTCTTTTTGTTTTTTAATGCCAAAGAAATTAAAAAAAAATTAGGGTTCAGGCTATCACCGTTTGAAAGATGCATGGCAGAGGAGTTGTCTTTTCTTGCAGAGTTGCCAGTTTGACGGCTCACACGTACTTGAGGCGAATCTTTGTACTGCGTCTTGAAAATATCTATTCTTCATGTTGTTAGCTCTTGTTGGAAAATGATAATAAATTGCTGCTTGTGATCAGAAACTTTTGCCCTCTCATGTTCGACGATGTTGAAAATTTGGTTCATCAGTCATGAGATTCCAATAGTAGTCTGCTAAAGCGTTCGCACTCCACTTACCTTTGTACCTTTTCTCGATCGTAGCGATATCTTGATGAAATCTTTCGCCATGTTCATCACTAACTGCTCCCATATTTTCTGGGAAGAAGTCCAAGTAAGAGTGCATCATGTGAATTTTCATTGACATGTTCACCTTTATTTCCTGGAAGTTTTCCAACATCGTATCGAGCAAGTATTTGTAGTTTCTGGATTTCCTGTTT
>JAUELO010029710.1:0-10727 GCA_032357855.1 Amphibolips quercusostensackenii | reverse complement strand
GCTTTTCGACTCTGACGATGACAATGTTCTCAACCTAATCTTAAAAAATTAGAAAAAATTTTTAAAAAATCAATACAAGTTTATCAAGTGCTTATGTACCCTTATCTATTTTCTAATCAGCCATCTACATACGTACGTGAAATACATATGCGAACTAAATTGATAGAACGCAATAAGAGTATCCAATTATTTTTCTATGCAGGTTTATTATTTTCTATTAAAGTCTACTATTCAAGGTTTAATTAAAAATTAATCTTTTTTGGTTGATATCTCAACTAGTTGCTTAGAATTTAATTGCATTATTAAATATTGTATTAGTTAAAGATTCAACTTTTTTGTTAAAAATTTAATTTTTTTGTTTGTTATTTGACAGGTTATAGTTTTTAGTTAACAACTCATTATTATTACATTTGTATTTTCCATGTAACGAATTCTTTTTTTTTTCAAATTATACATTAAACTATTGAATTTCTAGTAGCAAAATGACCTTTTATGGTAAAAAATTTAACTACTTGATTGAAAATTAAACTATTTTGTAGCGGATTCGTCTTCTTTACTCTGAGATTGAACAACTTTCTTTAAATCGTTTTTTTCATCATTGATCAAATAATCTTTTTTGGTGAAAAATTTAACTATTTATAGAAAATTTGTGGTTTTGTCATGAACATTGATCTTTTTAGGTAGAAATGTTATACTTTTTTAATTATTGTTTTAACTTTTTGGTTAAAAATTTATTGCTTATTGTGAATGATGCACTATTTTGTTAAAAATTTATACTTTTTTTTTTAATTTGACTGTTGTTATCTATAAAACTTAATTTTTTTGTTCAAAATATTATCCCTAACTTATTTTTTCAAGAGAATTTATCTATTATAAAATAACAAACTACTTTGCGAAAAGCTGAACTCGTTGGTTCAAAATTTTCTTTTGTTTGGGATTCATAATTTCAGTTGAAAATTCAACTTTTATTTAAAATTTATTTATTTTTTTAACAGCATTTCAAAGAACTAATTTAAAAAAATCTAGAGATTCTATGAGATTTAAAAATATATTAAGATATTTCCTTAGATTTTCAAATTTTTATGAAGATTTCAAGATATATAAAACAATTTAAAAAAATTTTATTAATTCAAAGGCAGATAAATGGCGCTCTTTCTGCCTATTTCAGATAATAGTAGATCATGTACCTAGATAAATGTACATCCAATTATAAAACAATTTTACTGCTGTGGCAAATACGATACTTCATCTGAAATAGTCTCTCCTATTTTTTTTTCTCTTTTTCCTATTTCACTTTCCCTTTTTTCCATTTTCCTATTCCCCTTTTCTATCCTTTTTTACCTTTTCTCCTTTCCTTTTTCACTTATTTTTTTCTTTCCTTTTTCCTTTTCACATTTCCCCTTTTGTCTGTGCTTTTCTCTCACCCCCTTTTTTTTACATTTTCCGCTCACCTGATTTGCTTTCATTCTTCTATTTGCTTTTCCTTCTAACATTTTTCTTTTCACGTTTCGCCTTCTTCTTTTCCCTTTTCTTTTCTCCTTCTCTTTTCCCTTTTGAAAATGGATCTTCGTATAACACAACTTTCCTGCTGTGGTGCATACGATACTCAATTTGAAATAGGCCCTTTTTTTATTTTCCTTTTTCTCTTTTCCTTTTCTTATTTTTCTTTTTACCTTACTTTTTTCCTTCACTGTCTCTTTTTCTCCCTTCTTCCTATCTCTTATTCGTTCTTCCTTTTCCCCTTTTATTTTTCCCCTTTTCTCTTCCCTTCTTTATTTTCTCCTTCCCTCTTCCTTTGTCTTCTTTTATTTTTTCCTTCACCCTTTTGCCTTTTCTCCTTTTATATTCCCTCTTCCTCTTTCATTTTTTCTCCTCTCGTTTTTCCCTATTTTTTTCTCCTTTCCCTGTCCCCTTTTTCCCTGTCTGTTCCCCTCGTTCCCGTTACCATTACCCTTTTCCTTTTACCCCTCTCCTTTTCCGGCTTTTATTTTATCTGTTCCCCTTTTCTTTTTCCCTTTTCTTCTTTTTTTTCTCACTTACTTACTTCTTTCTTCTTACTGTAACTTCACGTGCGGCTCGACGCAGTACAATAAAGTTAAATCCACGTGCTGCTTGTCGCGTTACAATAAAGTGCTATTTAACTGCTATTTTTCGGGCAGAAAAAGAGCTCTTTTTCTACTTATTTCAAATAAAAGAATTCATTTTCCTGCTTTTGCAAAAAAACGCCTCGTCATCCCTATTTCTGTAGCATTTTGTGCTGCAAAGACTGTCATTTTTAAAAAAGACATTTAAAGAAAAGTTTCATCAGTTCAAATCATTAATTCAATCAATATTGTTTTAAAAGAAGTAAGATATAAATAATTAAAATATACGATATTATAAAAAAAAAATACTTTCGTGTACTTTCTTTAAAACTTAGTATACGGAATAAAAATAGTCATTCTAATTATGAATCGGCCCTCAAATTATTGCATAGTTTTTCAAAATTGAACACCTGCACGAGGACATTTCGAAATTCAAACATAAATGTGTCAAATAATAGAATCAACAAATTTCAGCAGCGTGGCGGTTCCCTTTTAACAATATTTGTAGCTAGATCAATGATAAAGAACACAAGCTAAGCCAATCATTTTTTTCCACCTAAGTAAAACGCAGTTATTAAGTGTAAATAGTTCTGCATACTTTCCGCTCTACTAGCTACATATTTACATCAGTCGGCTGGTATATATGTCAGAATCAGAAGTTGATACTACAAAATTCTGAGAGATAAATTTTTATCTACGAAGAGAGAAGATGAGAATCCCTTTCGGAGCTTTATTTTTAATCGCCTTGCTACTTATCAAACAAATTGGTAAGTATCGTAATAATACTCTGACAAGTTGACCACTTTGATATTTCTCAAAAACTTCCGAAAAATTTCTATATATTTCGTCAATTTTCCTATGTATTCATAGATATTCTGAATTTTCTTAATATTTGGATATTCAACAGTATTGCCAAGTATTTCTAAATATTTCAGTATATTCCAAAGTATTACGAAATATCTCAAAATATCATTACATATTTTAAGGTATTTTTTGGCGTTTTCGAGTATTTGGATAACTTCTAGCCTGGTTTTATCTGTTTAATTTAGTCTAATCCACTTATATTCAGATTAATCTACTGTTATCTACTTGTTTTTCAGATAATTTGGGGTAACTGAGGTTAAAAATCTATGTATATTGTTGAAATTTTTTTTCTTTTCAATAGGAAATTTTTCTTTTTTAAAGATTAAATTATTTTGTTTTAAACTTAAAATATTTAGCAAAAAACTTAGTAAACTGACGGAAATTCGCAAATTTTTCTAATTCATTTTTAAGTTAAATATTTAACCGTTTTGTTAAAAATTCTCTTTTTTGAATTTACAAATTCAATTAAGCTTTGATATAAAGTAATTTTTCTCAATAATTATTTTTACATCCTCATCCTAGCAAAAAGGTATATATATTGGTTTTATGTAAAATTGAAATTAGTCGGTTTTGATCAAATCTCCACATTTTGTGACCCCATAAGTGAGAAAAAATGATTTTCACGAAGGGGCTTGTCTGTCTGCCTGTATGTTTGTCTGTCTGCATGTCTGTATCCCGTGAGATAACTTTGAAAAAACTAATCAGATTGAATTTAGCTTGGACGCACCTTTTTAAGGCATCGAAAAAAAGAACGAGTTTGTTAGACAGCTATTTTCGATAAAAATTCAAACAAAGCGTTTTTAGAAGTTTTTTAAACATTTTCTGTAAGATCTAAAAATTCTGTGTATTAATAATATTATTGCTCAAAAAATCAAACAATTTATCTTCACGACTTTTTTAATTGAAAATCAAATTTGCAGAGTTAACTTTAACTTATAAAAGCCCCACAAGGCAATTATAACACTTAGTTTTTTTTGTCGTAAAAACAACTTGAAAAATAAAAAATTTGATTTTTCGAAAAAAGGAACAAGCTATGAAAGAAACAATAAATAAGGTGCTCAAAAAAGAGCTAAAAATTTGTTATTAATATTATTTATTAAAATGCGTAGATTTTGTTTCAATCGTAATAAATAAAACGAAACTTTTAACAATTAATTTTTTAACAAACAAAATAGGTTATAAGAAAAATCAGTATGAAAAAGTTGTTCATACGAAAAAGAAACAGAAATTTTCAATAAATAATTTTTAGGTTTGGCAAGTAGTTTTTTTTTATTGCAAAAAATACCGTTAAAAATAAAAAATAAAAATCTTTTAAAAAACGACACATGGAACGAATAAAAATTTATAGACAAAAATGATTCACCCAAAATAAATCTATAAATTTGTTATCTTTAATTTTTAGATAAGACATGTAGTTTTAATATTAATGGTATAAACTAGGAAAAACAAAAAAAATTAGATTTTTTGGAAAACAACACAGGATGCGAAAAAAGTCAATTAACAAATGTGTTCCATTAAAATACATTGAAAAATTACTTGCTATTCCTTTTTCCATAAGACTCGTAGGTTTTGTTTCGATCCCAATATATATTAATAAAACTGAAAAAATTAAATTTTTGAAAAAAGGGCACAAACACAAAAAAAGGTTATACACGAAGGTTATTCAAACATAAAAGGTCATTAAATAACCAAAAATAAAATCGAGAAAAAATAGAGAAAAGTTGTTTCCCAGAAAAAGAGCTAAAAATTTGTTATGAATTATTTTCTGGAAAGATAAAACAGTTTAAAAGTTAAATGTACCTTAGCTTCAATAGCTAGCAAACTCTCACCTTTTTGAACAAACTGATATTGGTAAAAAAATATTTTTAATAAAATATTGTTATCTTCTCTTGTTTCTACTATAAACAATACAATTTGTGGTTTTTGGAAACTATAAATTTTTTATTTGCATGAATTTTCTAAAAAATTAAGATTTTTTTTTAATCAAGATTTTAATAAAAAATGGTTTTGTTGAAAATGAAACTCTATACACATACATTCACTCAGAAACATTGTTTTTCACCTATTTTCCTAATTCGAACGACTAAGCATTTTTTAGGATTCTGAGAAATTCGTTTTTTAACTATTAATATAATTATTTTCATTTCAGTGAAAACTTATTTTTACCAGTTTGAAATAAGTTTTCTATTTTCTATAGATTTCGCTCTTTTTCAGAAAATTAAGTTCATTCTTTAATAATATATTTATTTAGTTCACAACTGAAATATTTTTTTAAAAAATAACTATTTGTTTAAAAATTTATTTATTTTGATAAGAATTTATGTGTTACTTAAAAAATTATTTGCCTTTTTTGGCACGGTTTAGATGCCTTTGAAAGCTCACTTTTGACGTGTGTACGATAAAATTGTGTGATTTATTGAATAAAAAAGTCATTGGCACCATACTTGAGAGCGGCGCATTCTCAAGTTGTAGGGCCCTTGTTTGGTCAGCCGCGTTCTTAAATATAATTATGAAAATCTCTGTATATTTTTAAAATTTTTTCAACTTCCAAGATGTTTTAAATTTCTGAAATTATGATAATTATCAAAATTTGAAAGTGTTATAAGATTTCAAATTTCTGAAATTTCACAAATTTTCTCAAATCTGTAATATACTCATAATTTTGAACTTATCGAAATTTCTAATACTTTAAAATTTCATAAAAAGTCAAAAGTTTCCCAAATCCTTTAAAGTCCTAAAATTAATGTTGAAAATAATTGAATTTCTAAATTTAATTTTATTTCTAAAATTTTCAAAATTTTTAAATAGTTCCAAATTTGATAAAAAATTACAATTGGTGAAAAAATCAAAAATTCTTAACTGTTTAAAATTATCAAAATCTATAAAATGTTCGAAGTTTCTAGAATAATTGAAATTTCTAAAATGTTCAAAAATTTCTAAAATTTTTGAAAATTTCTAATGATTTAAGTTTTTTCTGACTTTTCAATGTTACTTAATTTTTAAAAATTTTTAAATTTTAATGATTTCTCAAATTTTTTATAAACCTCTAAAGTTTCCACAAGCGCTGTTTTCAAAAAAAGTTATTATTCATATTTACCATAGATTTTACAAATTTAAAAAGTTTGCAGAATTTTATAAATTTATAGAAAAATGGAAATAGCGATTCTGAAATTTCTTTATATTTTGCATATACTAATCATCAATATATTTTATATTTGCTTCTGCATATGCATACCGAATTATATGATAGTAATATAATATTTTAATAATAACTAGTTCCACAGTGTCGTAATATTGTCAAGATTTTCTTATTTTTATGATAACAAACAGTTTCTCATGATAAAATCTTTTTGAGTACTTGTCATGTTCGATTTTTTTTTTAATTTAGGCTGGAATCGTGCATGTCTTTTGAAAATTCGATTTTGTGAAAAATCTCCTTGTCAGGATGTCTGATACATCATATTATATTTAAGCACACGGCTGACCAAAGATGGTCACTACCACTTGAGAATGCGCCGTTAGCGAATATGGCACAATGAAGCAGACAGTTTTAAAAAATACATATTCTTTGATTTGCTTAAAAATTTGTTCCGAAGTATCCTTATAAGTGGCAAATAACCGCTCAAAATCTAGGTCGCCTGGATGAGATATAATAAGTTTTGTATATACCAGCAATCTTTTTACAGAATCATCAGAAAATGATAGCAGAAAAGGAAAAAAAAAAACAGAAAAACTAGGAAGACCAATGAAAGCACCAAAAACATGGTTAGGACTATCGATGAAGAAAAGAGTTCCGAATCGAGAAACTGTGTATACAGATGCAAGTGTAGAACCATTTAGCAGAAATCAGGGTATTCATGTAAGTGAGATTGGCCAAGGGCAATTGCCACATGAACCCGAGACTGAGCTTACTTTGGCTCCTATTTCTCATTCAGGACATGCTATCGACGAATCTTCGATAGCAACAGGCGAACCCGGTTAGTTGAAAATGCATGTATTCTGTTGAAAATTGAAATGCCTTTCGCTTTCTTTTTGGTATCAAATTAAACAATGATTTTAAAAATGCATATGTATAAATGTAAAAAATATGTGGTGAGAAATTAATATCAAAAATTAGAATTTTGTTAGGGTTTTCAAAAAAGATGACAGCGCATTTTCAAGATCTTTAAAAAATGTTTAGGGATCTTAAAGATCTTCGGGTATTTCAAATATTTTAAAACTTCTGGAAGATTTCATGATATACAAAATAGATCAAGAAATTATTAATTAATTTGAATAATTTAAAAATATTTAAAAAATTTTAATGATCACTTAAAGTTATTCAATAGAGCTTTAAATTTTGAAAAATATTCTAGGAAAATCAAAAAAATTCTATAGCATTCTCAGGGGCTTCAACAAGTTTCAATGAATTAAAAAAATCTCAGAAAATGTTGGGAGACTCCAAGACCTTTTTCATTTATTTGTATAATTTAGTGAGATTTTAAAGCATGTAGAACGTTTTAAAAAATTTTGGAAGATTTTAATACATCTTTAAGTGATAAAATAAATTTTCAGGGATTTCAGAGGATCTTAATGATTTTGAAGAATTTTAAGTGACTTTCATAGGTCTCAATGTATTTCAAAGATTTTATAATATTTTTTAATATTTAAAGAAATTTTTAATTGCTCTAAATAATTTTAAAGGATTTCTAAAATTTTTGTTTAGATTTTCGGTAATTTAGAAAACAAGAAAATGCTGAAGTATTTCATAATATTTTCAAGGATTTTAAGTATGTTTCGGAATTTAAAAATATTTTGCACAATTTTTAATTGATTTCAGCAATTGAATAAAATTTTGAATAAATTAAAATATTTTTGAGGGATCAAAAATGTTTAAAAGAATTTCTTGTTTATTAATAATGTATCCCTTACTGGTTTGCATGTACCCTGTTTCTTACAAGACCATATGCAAACTTTAAATTTTCTTATCTGTACTATTTACAATTATTTACAATTATTTACAATAATTTATATCTTGATCTGCCTTTCTGATTTAGTGACACTGTATTTTTCTTCTAAACTTCCTTCTTTACTCTCTCTCTGACCAAATTGTTACATATACATATACTTCTCTTACTCTTCTAAAAGAGGCCACACTTGTTCTCTTCACACTCTGTTGCACATTATCTGAACCCATTTCTTTATTGCTCTCCTCCCATGTTTACAGAGTTTATTTAGAATCTTATCTGATCCAGGCGCCTTTTTATCTTTTATTATTCCTAAGACTTTGACTATTTTTTTCCTTTTTATGTCCTCTTCCTCATTTCTTTCCCAGCAATATTTTCCTTTTCTTTATAACTTTTCTCTCCACTCTTGCCATAGAACTCGGTAGACTTCTTCTTTCTTCTATATTCTATTTTACAAATTTCTCTATTTTTCAGTGTATAAAATTATTTTCTAACCTCCTTTTTTTCTCTTCACATTCTTAATCCCATCCACTTCGATTCCCGCCTACACTAACTTCTTCTTTGCTTGTACGCTCTAATACTTTTTCTATTTCTCCGATCATTATTTCCATATTCTTGTTTTTATTTCTATTTTTCAGTTTGAAATTTGTAACCTTTTCCTTAAACCTTTCTTTACCTTCCCTTGCCCAATCTCCTCACACTGTTCTTTTGACCTTAACTTCATTTTTGTTCATATTGTAATTTCTTTTTTCCTCTTCTAATGTCACTATTAGAAAATAGTGATTTAAATCAATATAATTTCTTATTTCTAGTTTTTTGATCTTCTCTCTTACCATATCGTCTACAATCAATCAATTACCGTTTGCACTTCTCCTCTTTGTTTATACTATACTTTTCTTCCTCATCCCATTTTATATCTCCATTTGAGATAAACCGTCTCATCTTTTCCAAAACCAACAATTTTTTTTCATTTAAAAATCCTGATTGTTGAAATTTTTTCTCCTTTCTCTTTATCACTTTCTTCCTCTTCTGACTCCTGTTTCAGTAATGAGATCTCCCCCTATTATAAGCATAATCTTGTTCTTATTTTTTACCATTATTTATTTCATTTCTTTCAAGTCCTCGGACGTATCACCGTTTACATACACCCTACTATCCTTCACCTTGTCCCTCCAATTTCTACTTATTCCGCTATCAATCTCTTTTTTTTTTTATCTCTTTCTTGTGCTTTCCCTGTAATACATTTGTCCCGTACTTAAATCACAGTAAATCTTATTGCTCTGCCTTTTTTATTCCTTCTCTTTGCGCTTCAAACCTACCATTTATATGCTTCTGCTAAACTCCACCTTACTATTTCTCATCCCCTTTCATCAAGACAGGTTCTCATCATTACTACTACGTCCTGTTGCGACAAATTGTGTATAACTTCTTATCCTTCCTCATTGAGCCTGCTGTATTCCAGAAATATATTTTTTATTCTTTTCTTTATTTTGTTGTCTCTTTTAGCGTCTCACAAATTTTTGCATTTCTGTCTTCCTTTTCTTTTTCTCCTAGTTTTGTGGCATCTCGTCATCTACTAAGTCTTCATTTTCTTCCTCCTAGTCCCACCACACATGTACCATCTGTAAACTTACACACGAAATCCATGTTTTTTTTTATTTCTTCTTTTCTCTTCTACTGTTTTCATAACTTATCTGCATATTCTTTTCTACCTATGTCAAATCATTCTCTATTCTCTATTATTGCCTATTATTACCTCTTCTCTTTGGGTTTTCTTTTACACTTAAAATTTCTCTATCTCTACCTTAGTATTTATACTTTTAAGCACATCTTTCACTCCTTTCCTCATTTTCTTCTTCTCCAATTTCAGTCCCTTTATCACAGAGTTTCTTTTTCTTTCATATACATCTTTTTCTTTTATTTTTTTTGCCATAGCAATTTTCTCTTCTTATCCTTACTGTCTTAACCCCAAAAATCCGAGCTTGAGTTTTTTATTTTTAGAATCCCACTTTATAACTGTGCTACATTTTTACTTAGCTCTTTTCGTTTTTCTAATCTTTGTTCTAATATCTGCATACTTTTTTTCAAATTTTCCCTAATTTCTTATTTTCTCATCGATTTTTTAGCTTTGTCAGTTTCTTTCCTAATTTCTTGTATCATTTTGTTTTCTCTTATATTCATTCTTATTCTTTGTCGGTGGGGTTCTGAACATCTTTGAAATATTTAGGGCAGATCGCACTTTTACCTCATCTTTACAACTTGCTCTCTCCGCCCCATTCCTCTGCCTATTCTTAAACCGCTTAATTGACCCTGAGCTCTCCGCTCTCAACCTCTTCGTTTCTACCGTTTTTTTATGCTTCTCCCGCCTTTTTTCTGTACGCTTAGGCGTACAGAACACTTTCGCATCTAAGTCCCCGCTATCGATAAAACTGACTTGAAGTTACCTCACGTGCTTTAAGCATGAGAACGCGATATAAAAATCAAATTCTAAACAAAAATAATCTTACATTTTATTGCTAGGTAGCTCAGGGAAAAAATTAACATTTGAAGATGTTCGATGAAAATCGAGCGCTCAGTGCGAGTGCCACAGTAGGAATATGTACCTCAAAGCATACAAGGCTTTGAT
Organism: Amphibolips quercusostensackenii; assembly: GCA_032357855.1. NCBI lineage: Eukaryota > Metazoa > Arthropoda > Insecta > Hymenoptera > Cynipidae > Amphibolips > Amphibolips quercusostensackenii. The sequence continues at coordinate 207 of JAUELO010029710.1, read as the reverse complement.
TAATTAATTTTTAACTATACTTCATTACGTCAAAAACTTAGAGTATGGGGGTGCATAAAAAGTAGGCTGTTTTGAAATAAAACTATTTTTAAGCAGTCCGAGTACAAACAATAAATTACCGATCGCGAAGTGCTAAATTCAATATACATGTACACGAGGCATTCAAAGTTGGTCGAATACACAAAAAAATTAATGTTGTAGCACCAG